>JAYMFW010162482.1:1587-13625 GCA_036785005.1 Tubulanus punctatus
TTTTTCTTTTTGAAATAATGACCACTCATTCATAGTGCAATTGAAACTTTGATAACAATAATCGTCTTTGAAAATAATTCTCCGAGGATTTAACACTCTTGATTCAATTTCGTCGTGACGCCAATGGAATCCACAAATAATCCTGAAACACTGGTAAAATTCCTCATTATTAGGACAATATACAATGGAAGAAATCTATGTAGATCAGAAGAAATCATAAGAGATGTGGTCCTCCTTTGAATGAGATCGTTGACAAAGAATTAAATATCGAACTATTTACTTTATTCTCTCTCATTAAATCAAAAATATAAGTCTTAAAGATAAATATAAATCACATATCACAATTGATTTTTTTGTCACTTGATGGACGGAATAGTATAGTACAAGGTGAATCCAGAAGGATCAAGCGGTAACCTGAAAAACACAATCATACAGAATTAATTTTACAATAAACATCTATGCCCAAAGCTATTGATTGATAAGTTAACAAAACTCATAAGAAGGCACACCTTTAATTCTTTCCGAGGACGGATAATTCCTTGAGTATCAGGTGAATTCATTGATGCTAATCTAACTCCTTTGGCTAGTTCTGATGGTGGTTCCATATCATATTGATGACCAGTCATAACTAGTATTTTTGTTAAAGATTATCACAATCCACAAATAAGGTATCAGTTAATTCATTGATTACACTTCAAAATTTTTTTGACTTAACCTTTCAAAGACACAAAAAGAAAATGTTTTTCTTAGAAAAAAGGCATCATCATCCTGTTTCAATAAAAAGGTTGCTACAACCCTCATCAATAGATTTAGGTAGGAAAATTGCCACTGTTCAATTAATACATTCACATAATTTTTTTCAAAAATTATTAACGATCTATTATCAATAAAGAAAAACCTACAAACTCAGAAACGATAGGTTTCTGTATGAAAAGGATATTTGCTTTGATAGGTAAAGTTAATATTTCAGTTTCTGTTGTAATTTCCAGATCATGCATAACTGAGCCCAATCCTGTTTCACCTTCGACTCCTACAGCTATTGCATAGATTTCCAAAGTCAACTTGGCTTTCATACCAGCTGCCACCTGTATTGCAAAAAAGAAAGAAACATATCTCTAACAATTGGCGGGAGCACAGTGAATGGCATAGAGTGTTCAAACTTCTGTATAACAAAAATATGCAGTCAATATCTTATATTTGTACGAAACTTTCAGGAAAACTCACCAATCCAGGACTAAAAACAACTCTTAATCCAGTCGATGGAGGCGGTTGTTTGATTTTGAATCTGCATGCATCTATTCCAACATTCTTCAGATGGACAGTGTAGTGGTAAGTGTAACCTTCACGTAAAACACCAAAATTTACACGAGTTGGGAGCAAAGCAAATCCACGCAGCCCAGCTATCAATTTCCTGCCTATTTCTGTGGCTCCAGCAATTGATGATGTCATAACATGACGACGAACAGTGTCTTCGACTTCTAAAAACTGCAAGAAAAAAGTAATGAAGGCTGAATTCTGTGCCGAATAAACTACTTAAAGACATTCAAAATGATCCCTGACATTGATAAACCAGATTGAAGATATAGAAAAGGTTGGATTCAGACATGTAATGTACCGGATGTGCATTACTTTCTGAATATCACAGATTAAATCATAAATGCTATTTTTGATTTAGTCGTTACCTTATTATTAGGCTGAGCTCCAGGGCGACCTGCATGGATGTATGCTGGGAGTGGAACAGGATCCTTTCGCACTTGACCGAGTACATCAGTCTGTAAACCAACTCCATTTGATTTCATCTCTTCATGCTCATAACCTAACGATAACAATAAGAAATTTTATTAGCTGTCTTAATATATAAGGAACCATTCATAAGGTGGGAGGGATCCAGTCAGATGCATACTACAGTGCCTAAAGTGTAGGATAAAACATCAACGTCATCGAGGAGGGGGTTGGGTGAGTTCTAATGAACCCCTTGGTTTCTAGATTTTTGTATACACAATTCTTTGCTCATAATCCTGTGTTTCATCTTATTGCAATTCATCATTTCAGATGACAGGAAAATGCTCGAAATTCCGTCGTTACTATTTTTCAAAGATTTTGCCATTAAGCCTTGGACCTTCGATCCTTCGGGGTTGTAATTTCATCTCCAATTCTACCCCCTCCCTGAAACTTTTGTGGCAACACCTATGTTAATAGCTGTTTGCTTGCATTATCTACTAAAACAGCCCCCAAATTAAACGTAAGTACTACTTAGTAATTGGCTCAAATGCTTGGAGCAGTTGATGCTAGTGTCCATATAAGTTAACACATACCCTCCTCAGGGTGTTCAGCAATTATTGGATAATGACTTGATTGACTTTCATTTATGCTGTTAACTTGATGGGGAGTAGGATTTCCTGCAAGAATGAGATACATAAAAATTTTGCTTCAATATCAAACAACCTCAAATATATTATACGCTATAATTTAGGTTAAGAAAATCAAAACTGCTATAATTACCTGGTCTATCAGTATTATTGTTAGTATGACCGTGAGCTGGGGTGGGATTTGTAGGTCTGACACCTTGTGGAGATCCTTGTCCATTGGCATGACTTGGAGTTGGATTTCCAGGTCGTAGTTTATTTGGTGTGTTACCAGCAGCTGAAAAGAGATGGTAGATTAATATAGATAGAAATATACATTTATCCACTTTCTATAATCAAAAACTTAAATCTCACCTGGTTGTGGTGGTGAGACAGAACTATGCTCACTTCTGATCGCCGCATCATCATCATTTCGTGGATCCTCATCTAACTCTTTTAGTATTGATTCCATGTTTGGAGCCTATGAAAGAATGAAGATTTAGAACGAGTATGAATGAAAACCAAAACCACTTTTATTATCTATCAAAAAGTTAAAGTAAACATATACAGACCTTGGAAAGCAAGTACGCCTTTCCAAGTTCACTTTTGAAATATGGTGGAACTTCGTGATTACGCAATAATGCTCGGTTTTCCATTTCCTCAGCTAACTCTCTTTGGTCTCTTTCCCAGTCAGTCTTTGATCGTTTTGGTTGTGGAGTTGGAGGTGGTGATGGTACGGGAGGTGCTGTAGCCTGTTCATAAACCTGACTAATACCTTAATTAAACGAAAGAGGTTTAAGGATGAAAATCCTGATAATAAATAATTCTAAAATAACATTTGATAGAAACGTACCATCATTGATGACTCTTTGAGTGATAAGTTGTGATATCAAATCTGATGCATGTATTTTTTCTTCTTCACTGCAAGGATCTTCGACGGCCATATTTTGAATGGAAAGTGTTCTTGCTTTCACATGTTCAGCATATTCTTGTAATCCGCTGTGAAGACTAAGAAAAACAAGGATTAAAAATCTACCTGCTATATATGTCTGCTGTTTGGAAACGTTGAATTGGATTACATATAAACATTACTTACATATTGCGCATTTCCTCAGTCATGGCATTATACTGTACAAGCTGCTGCAACTCTAGAACCTGTGGACATTTTGGCTGAGGTGGTAGAGGCGCAACTTTCTTGGCACTTCCTATTGCCAATCCTCTACCTAATTCCGTACCAAACTCTGGCCCATCTTTCTTGAACTCTTTAGCAGGAACTGTCCTAAGGTCACGGGACCGCAGACCAGGAGGCATGAAAGTTGCATCATCATAAGGCCTTAACCATTTCTGGGAAACAGTCGACAGATGAGGTTTTAAAATTGTGACTCCTGTGACCCCTGGGTAATCGGGTAAAGGCTCAATAATAACAGCTGAGTTTGGATCTTCTTGAGAACCAGCAATAAACTCTGCAACATCTTGAAATCTCTTCAACTCTGTACCACTTCCATTTGAATGTACTATGAAAAATCTTGGAGCATGCTGCTTGAAATGGTGAATTTTTTTTTCAATGTTTTTGACTTCTACTGATTCTCCCGATGAAAGCGAACCATTATCCTCGTCACCATTGTTCATTAAAACAATTACTTCACCATTGTGTTTCACACTAAACACATTACCTTCATTATCCATAGTTTCACAAATCAACTCAGAATGATGGCGCATGAAGTACATTAGATCTTGACTCATTGTGGCAAATGTCAAATCATTATTAGGTTTTGGTTTGAAGACAACTGCTCCTTCAGGATCAACTTCAACTCTGCTACCATCACAATAGTCAATGTTGTAAGTTCCATCCACTTGGACATTAATTACAGAATCGGATGCCAATGTTGTGATACATTCTCCAGTTTCAGTATCAAACTCAACAGTAGCAAATCCTGGACATTCAACTTTGAAATATTTCACCAATATCGTCTCCAAAACTGGTTCACCTTCACCTAAAGAAAATCATTTTTATATATCATTTCAGTTGTATGATCATGTCAGGTAAAAGTGGGTTCTGAACTGATAAGAGACAGATATAGTACACAAATAACTACAAAACATACAGTGAACATGAAGTGTGAAAGCACAATGTAAAGTGGTAGATAAAGAATTACTTGTTGAACGATCCTCCAGGCAAAACTTACATGGTTCATCTTTTGGAGGGTCACATATGACCTGGACAGGTTTGTTGTACACAGTAATTCGTGTTTTGTCTTCATGTTCAACTACAGTTGAGCCATCAGGTTTCTTGCACATCATGACTTGATCAGCACGACTCATGAATGTCTGAAATAGAAGAAACATACTTGAAACTAGATGAACGATTCAAAATCGTTAGCCAGAGCTGTTTGTTCCAAGAAGTGGACAGCATTCACTCTAACAGCATTTCAATTTACATGTAATGTGGTTGCGAGTGAAAATTGACATTGTGTGGGTTACTGCAAGAAGTTCATTCATAAAGCTCATACCTGCATTGACTCAGGATCTGTTGCCATTGAGAGAAGGACATCTTTAATTTCTAATTGTTCCGTATCTCCAGGTTTTGTACAGATTCTCTCACCAGATGGAAGTGTTGTTATCCATTCGCCAGGATCTTTTTCTTCTTCAGGTTCCTTTTTCTCTTCATTTGCGCTTGGTTTTCGGGAACCGCCTCGACCTTAAAATGAAAAAAACTCCAAGACATGAAGGGAAATATATATAAAAGTATAAACATGATTCTGTCTATTCTAAATATTGGTATGTCTAAGAACTCTCAAATTACATGTCACATTACTTAACTTACCTTTTCTTGGTGATTCTGGCTTTTCTTGTTGTGTCTGACTCTTAGCACTACCACCACGCATAGGAGAACTTGTTCGACTAGCTGTCTGCATTGCTGCTGGAAATCCTTTCAAATGATTTACTGTTCCATCTGCATGTAACACCTATTTTCATAAATCACCACATTCATCAGTTATAAATAAACGAGTAATTGAATGTTGTTAACAGGTATGTACAATGATTCAGATTACTTCTTACCATAAATGTTCCATCCATCATAGCTTTGACAACAATTCCGTCAGGAGTAACAACCCTTGATGATTCCATCATAGCTGGGATTTTACGATCTGCTTCACAGTCATGAATGCCTTGTGATTTCAATGGATAACACTGTCTGACATGAATTTGTTCACCTGCATCACTCGGTCGAATACCTTAAAACAGCATAAAATGTCATCATTGGTAAAGTTTTCCTGAGAGTTAGTGTCATTTGAATTCTAGAAATGAATACTAACCGTATGCACTTTCTAAATTATACTTAATTTGTAACCCATCTGGACATGTTATGAACATTTTTTGGAATGGAGTGGGTACAACTTCTTCTTCAAGATCAAAAATGACTTTGAGTGGTTCATCAGATTCAACAACTGGTACAGACGAGGGTTCTGGAGTTTTATCTCGTTCACGGCTTTTTTCTCGCTTGTTCTTGCTTGGTGATTCTTTTGTTAATGGCGTTGGACTTCGAGCTGGAGGTGGGGAATATGGTTCTGGTTCAGGTTTACTTTCTGTAATCCAGAAAATCATCAAACAATATATTTCTAATGGATGATGCTACATTTTTTATAGGTCTGCCCAAAATTTTGATAAATTCTTACACCATCAATAAATATAATGATAAAAATATTTCTAACTGATCCAATTCATACAGAAATTCAAGAGTTAAAAAGCATGCTGAAAATTACTCGTCTAACCCAAAGACCTGCTTCATATGACTATGACAATCCCAATGAGTGAGCACTGACTGATAAAAAGCATTGAAAGCATCATTATAAGAATTATTAATTATGAATTATGGCAATAATAGACCTATGTTGACCGCAACCCATATGGCGCTTGAATATTTGATATATTTATGCAGAACCATGATCTCTTTTGCCAAAGAATGTCAAATATTCACAATTTCAAATAATGGACCATTCAAAAAGTACGTACTCAAAATATCCATGAATATTTTACCTCCATGACCTTTCAATATATTTTGCAATCTTTAGCTAGAAACTTATTAGTATGTACTTTTTGAAATGCACTCAACTGCAAATTGAGACTGAACATGAAATTGTTGGTATTTGACATTAGGAACTTGGAAGAGAAAGCGGTGTAACTGAGAAGCTTATCAATGGATAAAATAAACAAGTAACATGGATAAAAAATGATTAATGAAACCAATAATCAGCAAATCATACCCATAGTATCACAACTATCCTGGCCACTGTCTTCAGTGGTGTTGATTGGCCAAGTATCTATAAACAACATTAAATTCAGAATTCTGATGTGACAAACTTGAATTTTGTAAATATTGATATCAATGACTCAGGCAGAAATGTCTCTTTCTATATGAAATTCGACCAACAAATGTAGTACAATTTACCTCCAGATGGAATTCCCGTTTCACCATAAGTACTCAAACCAAACACAACACCATCAGCCATCTGTGCAGTGAATGAACCAAATAAACTAACTCTTGGTTTTTTATCAGTGGTAGCCTTATTGGCAGAATCTTCGTGTTGTGCTAATTGAGAAAAAAATTCAAAAAAAAAAGATTCAATAACAAGTCATTTTGCTTTTCTGTTATCTAAACTACAGAAAATTGGCAAAATTTATATCAAAACTATTCTTTTCTCAACGATTTTTTTCATTCATTTGTAAGGTTGTTTATTCGAAACTCACAAAATTTTTCAGACTTTTCAATATCTGCTTTTTCTTCTTCTTCAGTAGTTTTCATATTTTCATCATTTTCGTCTCCCAATTTTGTCATGTCTGGAGATTCTTTAAGATTATTCTCGGTATTATCAGTGTCATTATTGATATCTTTTGGATCAATAATATGTACATTGAAGACATGACCATCCTTTACCACAGTGCTACGTACATATGACGAACCTATGTAAACAAATGACACCACATTGTTACTGATACATCTAACCATAATACCCATTGTCTATGTCCCATGGTACAACCATCCAGCTCGCATCATTGTGTTAAACCTACCTTGGACAAAATCAACTCTTTCTGTTCTTATAATTCCACCATCTGAAGGAAACAGCGTTGATACGCTACCAGAAGAATGAATCAAATCATTTCCGACATCATAACCAGTGAACTGAAAGATTAGAATACAAATTTCGAATGGAAATTGAGTTTTAAAAGTATACAAATGCAATCTATGAATAGTTAATAAAACCTCTTAGACTATCACACAACATCAGTGGCTGTATGATTTGTTATTCAACAATGTTTTTTACTTCTGAGTCCAATTTCAGAAAGAAATGTGAAGAGAGGAAATATTTCCGCACAAGAAGAAGAAAATCAGCTGAATAATGTACATGTATGTGACTATAGACTTACAGGCCAATATTCTTCTGGTTCGGTGTCTTTTTCAGTTTGTGGCTCCTCAGCAGGCTTCTCAAGATCAGGTTTGCTTGACTTCCTTGATTTAGCACTGCCTCGGGATCCTGGTCTTTTCTTCTTCTCATTCTCTTTCTCTTTTTCAACTTCTTCACGGCTTGCCTTAGAAATTACAAGAAAACAAGTGGAGAAAATTATGAAACCATTCTGTCATTATAATAATTTTCATAGTCTCAATCTTCAGTTTTACAAATATGTTTGTGGAATATCTAACCTAAAGTGTTATCAGAAAAATGTGCCATATCCAATATGAATATATATTAAGACTACAGTAAATATATTTGCACTGAAAGATGAATTGTAAGATGGAAATTGAAGTGAATCTTCCCTCAAATGAAGCGTCCATGCATGTGTCCATAATATACCTGTTCAGAATCAGTGTTCTCAATTAGTGGTTCAAAATACGACTGCATTTTAGTCACTTCCACTCTATTAAACTTCAGCATTGTTGAGTTTGGGCGAGAGACAGACTTTCTAGACCCAGGTCGACTATTGAGTCTAATAATTTTAGAAACACAACTTTCATAACTAAAATTTGACTCCTTATAACGTTGCACAAAGAAAAAATGCACAAAGAATTATGATATCAAGAAATATCTTAATTTCATATTTTGGATATGGAAGATACCTTTTTCTGAGCAGATTTTGCACGTTTCTCCATTTTTTGTCGTTCTTTTTCTTCTTCCTCTTGTTTGATGGCGTCTTGTTCAGCTTTCCAAGCTTTTAGTGAATTCTGTCGTATAAATGGATCACTGGGGGTTGTTGACCTTTCTTGACTGGATGATCGTGAACTACTGCGACCACGAGCTGAAGGTATAGAGAAAATTCATCTTTCATTTACCTGAATTTACTTTACTTTAACTGAATTTCACTTTAGATGAAAATGTTTTTACGAGATTTTTTAGGGGATTTTGTTCGATCTTTTTTCTTGCTTGCTGAGGTTGGACGAGATGCAGCTTCTTCATCTTTCTGAATATTTTCAAGCTCCTTCACTAGCTGTGTTGCCATGTGTTTTGCTTCTTCAGCTTTTGTCCATTCAGATACAGACTCAGCAACATGCTCCAAATAGTTTCTACAATACAGAATAAATCCATATACCATAGTTTCAAAGTGAATTAGATCAATTTCAATGCAGCTATTTGTCAACAGAAACACATTGTAAGTTCCTAAGAAATCATGCAGAGGAAACCAACAAACTGGATTACACACTGATGTACATGTAACATATTTACCTGAAACCAACATTGGAATGAAGATTTTCTTCCCAATCAACATAACTCTGTAATTCCAAGCTGTGTGGATTGTGAAGGATGACCATTAATGTATGATCTCGTTTATGGTAGTAGGTATCGACGTATGGCAGTGTGTAGGCTGCTTTCTGAAGAACCTACCACAAACAGATTTGAACAAAATTAGAGAAAAAAAAACAAAAAATGTATGTGAGATTTTGATGAATTACTCTATGATTTACCTGGAGAAGAACATGTGGTTCATAATGTTCAGCAAAACACCACTGATCTAAATTACGAACTTGAGCATCAACCACTTCATCCATTCCTTCATCGATTGTTTTTTCAGGTTCAGGGCTGCTGGTTAATGGTGGTATCACATTTCCATCAGGATCAGTTCCGAATCTAACAGAATGCACTTGAATGAAATTTATAAACATCATAATTAATGTCGGAGAAAACTGGAAACTCAAATGATATCAAATTACAATCTAAATTCAAATAAGATTTAACCAAATTTCCAATAAAATATTTCTCAAAAGATTTAATTGGCATGGAACAGGCTAATATACGCAAAGCATTCATCTAAACTAACACTATCTTTTGAAAAAGGCATTTGATAGCAAGATAGAATAAGAAATCATACACAGTACATTCATAACATATAAATAGTTCATCAGCAGCTTGTGGATTGCTATAATGATATTAGTACAAAATAAACAACAAAAGGAGTAGAAATTAACAATAACTAAGCAGGCAGAGAATGAGAATGCATCTTATTGAATATAGTATATACCGGTACATCTGTGGCTAAAAGGCTAGCAGGCCACTATATTCCGCAACTTGCACCATCTATACTAGCAGAATTTTGCAGTACATGTATTAGTATCAGCAGAAAGATAAAGGTTAATAAAAACCACAGCAGAAATTTAATCTGGATTCAAAATCATCTTCCAAATTTCATATTTTGACCTAACAGCCTAATCAATTCAAAATTTGTTTGGATCTATTTCGAATCCACATCTAGTAAGATAATTCCTGCACAGGTTTTGTGGATAATGTTGAAAATGTTTACACACAAGTTCCACTCAGATTATCTTCCATTGGTATATTGCTGTCTATCTTTGATAAGTCAATCTGGTGGATGCTTATCTCTTCTTCTGTTTCAGCAATTGTATCAGCAGATGTCGATTTCAAGGGAGAAGCTAAATATCATGAAAGTTTAAACATAAAGGAGGGGTTCTATATTACAGGTACGACTACCGCGGTATACTATTAGCACTATTTCATTATTTCTTGAAAAATGAAATGGTTAACTAAAATTGTACCTAAATGAATGTAAAAATATGACCACCATAATCGTAAAATTAGAAATACTATTTTTCAGATCAGAATCAAAACATTCAAAGCACAATGAATCAAGAATCCATTCAAAAAGAGTTAAAAACGAAAACTTACATGATCCTGAAGCAGGACTTTTTGTACGATTTTTAGGTGATGGGGAACGTGATTTCAGAATGCTCGGACCAGGAGTAGGAGAACGTGATCCATCAGCTTTATTTTGTTCTGGAGTTCGAGCCCCTGTAAACATAAAGACTACAATAATGGGATACGAAACACAAAATCATGATGTTTAAATGAAATAGCACTGATATATGTACCCGATCGAAGAGTTGAAACTGAAGTGTTAGCACTCTCCAGAATCTCTAAATCAAATTCTCGTTTTTCTTTCTTTGGTATCATTCCTTTGAAAAATGGATATGGATCATCCCAAGGTATAGCGTTCTCATGAGCACCTTCTCCAGATTTAGTTACAATGAATCCATTTGGGTCAGTTGATGTGACATCCATACATTCGAATACAAACTGCTTGAATGATCGGTCAATTTCTATAAAAATCAGAATACAATCAGGAAGAATGGTCATTGATTCATCCAATGGTTCATGGTTTAAGCATAACGGAAAATTACACAGAGCCTGAATTTACCTGAAGGAGATAATCCATCTGTAGTACAGAAATATAATAAGTCTTGTAGACGAGATGCTCGTTCTTTAGCAATCCTTGACACAGGACGTGGGAAATTGTTCAATCCGAAGTATGGAAGGTAATGCAGCATTTGAGTCTCAGCTTCTTTTGGATTGAATCCATGAACAGTTTTGAGATGGTTTAAACGCAGGCTTATTTCATCATGAGGACTAAGTAGTGATGGCTGGTCTGGTCTTTCAGGTTTTGGTTCATCTACTGAAATTTCTGCTTCCAATTGCTGGAAGTATTCATATGAAATAATCTTAAGAATTGTGTAAAGAATTAGAAAAGTCGCACAAAAACTTGAAGATGTGTAACCTATCATCAATTCAGCATGCATTGAAGAAATCATTGCCCATAGGAATAACAAAATTCTTCAATCATTTATGGCTATTGCTTCACCAGTTATCATAGATTATGAAAAACATGCACCGTACCTTGCGTTCTTCCTCAGACAGGCCAAGTTTGAAAGCCATTGAACTAAGATGTGTTGCAAGATCTTGTGACAAACCGTCAGGCTGTACAGCAGGGATCATTTCACTTGGTAAAAGTTTGTCTTCAGCAGTGGCAGTTACCTGAAATACCCAAATGAAGCATTTAGAATTGTTCAACAGCCTTAATGATTAATCAACAAAAAGGGCACTTACTTGTTCAAGCATGCAGTGCATGATCAATGGAACGCTGACACTTTCCAAAGGGACAGTAGAAAGTAATTCATTATAATATCTCATATCTACTTCTGGTGTACCTGGAGCAACAACATCTTGTGAAGATGGCATTTTTTCAGTCTGTCGATCCATTACAGAAGCTGTTCCAGACAATGCATCTGAAAATTAACACATAATTATGATAATTTCTCATATAGAAGAAACACAACAGAGGCAGAGGCTGAAATGGTAAAAGCACGGCAAAAATTAGTAACCCATCTAGCTAAACTATCCTACATAAAAC
>JAYMFW010162704.1:5798-17490 GCA_036785005.1 Tubulanus punctatus
TAGGGTGGAAGACTTCCTCTGAGAAAAGAGTCGGCTTTAAGAATCTATCGGTGCGGTTTGATTGAGAACTGCCGCCATCCTATTATCTGAGTCAGTGAGGTGTGGCGAATATGATTCTAGAAAACATGTCTCATATAATCTAATGTCTGATTGGTTTGCAATACCATTGAACGGTTACCCAGGAAACATATAAGCCCTTGATATGATAATAATCTGAATCTGTACTCCGCGAGTAGCTTTCATCCACCCACTACCAAAATACTATCATATTTCATTCTTTTGAGTATCCTTCTTCAATGGATGCCTCCTACCTGTCCGGATGACGTTATCTGAGCGATATCTACCAATCACATAATTTGCATTTTCGAATCTCAGAGAATTTCTCGACAATCTTTATCGGATTTGTCAATGAATTGAAAAGAAAACTTCGAATAAAAATCATCTGTACGCCTAATCGGCTGCCCTCACAACCTTCGTCGATACCTTAAACAATTTTATTTCATTATGGACGGAATTCCATCGGTTTTTTAAGCTGCAAGGAATTGCCGAGTCAATCATGAGCGAAACGCTGGTTTATTAGCAATAGATAAATTGACTTATTTCAAAGACGGTATAAAAGGCCGTCGTAACACGCCAGTTAATTGCCGACCAGGACAGAGACAAATTGAAGCGCACACAGTGTTATTGGCATCTAGATTGCGAAAACGACAGCAACGCGAGCTTTATAGATAAGATTTGCGCTGAGCAGAAGAACCTTCGTCGACGTGAAAATGATAATTTGCGAGGAGAGGAGACCTACTCTCGCTTACGGCTGATTCTATCTCGAAGACAAAAAGTTAATTTTTCTTCGAAATATCCTGTCTCCACCCGACTTCGTGTGGCTTCGTTGAAATGTCTAGGCTATGCGCGTACTTTTCAGATACCAGAACATAAAGTGTATATAAAAAAGAGAGATTCGACGAGACGCTGTAAGTGGTGTAATCTTATACGCGCGTCCGGAAGACAAATATTTCGTTAAAAGACTCTACTAATGAGATGACTCGATTGCGGATTTTATAGGGCTTATTAGTCACGCATTGACGACTGCTCTAAGATTTACTTACAAAAGAAATGACTCTTATTAATCCATATTTTACGAAAACTACCGAAGGCTGCCGCGGAATAAAGGTGTTAAGAAGATATTTGATGGCAGAGAATCCTGTGGGGATTTGTGGTGCACTTCCAGCCATGCACTTTTGAGTTTTTATTACCGTATATCTCTGCAGCCATGACTCCAGAAACCTCACTAGTGATTCCCGACACGACGGAAATAAGCCTAATTTGTCATAGATCCGCCAAGCGCAGAAAGAAATGAGCGCTGTGATTCTGACATCGACATTAAATTTAAAACAGATAGATTTATTTAAACTTCCACGTATTATACCGGGCGAGTCACAGTGCGCGCGTGCAGTGTGCCGAACGCTTATCGCATGACGTCACATGCTGACAAGTGTGAAATTACGGTAGGCAATATGCAGTCATGTGTTGAAGCCAACCAGCCCGTGGAAAATGGTTTATCGTAATTGTATCCGGCTTCCTGGCTTTGGCGGGTGGTGAACTGATGGCATCAAAGCTCGTTTTTTTCCTGACGGATATAAGAAACGTCTCCTCCCGAATTGGGAGAGAATATTATCTATACGCATGTCCTCTGATAAAAGAAGATATTGATTGCCTTCAGTCTGGTTTTTACCTGAGGTCATCCCGGCTACAGCTACAAAAAGTTAGATAATATCCATCCAAAAACAAAGGACGCTGACCGTTGATAAGTGTAACTTATGATATGTTTTTTTTTCCAGTAATACTTGATTTTTATCTGTTATTCGTATATATTTTTATAGCAGTAAGCAAAGAAACCCGAAGCCTGTATCATGAAATAGAAAAGAAACGTATCGACTGCTGTCAGGTACTATACTTTCAAATTTTTATAGCAATATATCAGATTGAAAGACGTGTAATGTACGTAGCTGATGAATGTTTTTTTTCTCCTATTTTCACAATTTATAGTCTGGGCACAGTTCTTATTCCTTAATTCTTCATCATCTCGGGCCGAATGCTGAAATTCTATATCCAAAATATGCGCCCCATTCAGGCAAGGTATAATCATCTCTCGTTTCAAGCCTCTCATTTTTCGCAGTCATCCAAGTTTAAAGCTGGCTCATAAAACGTTTTTCCTCTTTTAAGAAAAACATAACAACTTTATTTGATTATCATCATAATTTATTATGGAAGAATAGAAATATCTGGCAGTTTTTTTTTTACAGTAAAATAAACTCGTTAAATTAAGACTTAATTGGTAATGATTCAATAATACTTTTCATATTTTCAAATCAGTTAATCAGAAACAAGTTATAATATTAACTGATTTTATCACTTAAAATAATTATTTACAATCATGCAAATTTCTAAATTCATGCGTAACCACCACCTATGTGTTGTTGTATTATCTAGATTACATAATTCACCCTTCATTCCAATATTCATATATAGATATTTCATTTAAGTGCCGATATATAATGTTTGTAAATGAATTGAAATGATTACCCGTTGAGTTTATATGCCTCGACCTACTGGAATAATAGTCTTACGTTCGTTTTTACTCCAAATGTAATTAGTATATACGCAATTCGCCAATTTATTCAGGATATAGTTTGGAGTAATTGAAAGACATTTTTTGTAAAATTAATTTCAAATAGTTTATCTATCGCTAACATATTTTCAAAGTTTTGTATCCATGACGTCATCGTCATTGTCATTAGATTCTGCGCACTTGCTTATAGTTGTCACTGAAGGGCTTTGCTCAAGATTATGCTGTAAAGATATCCCTGATTCATCTGCTTCATCCAAATTTTCTCCCTGAAAATTTAAAATTCATTGTCTTGAATTATCCTTCACAATTGACAAAATGTGGTTGACGAACAGCTGAAGCCAATCAACATGCAGTTAAGAATGACAGGTCAGAGTCCAACGCACACAACAGGTCACTTCTTTCGACTAGAAAATGTTTTGAAGTTGTTTCTGTTTCACCTTGCGCCTTGATTTGAAACACGAAACGTTTTTGACGAATTAATCATGTTTTGATTTGCTTTAAACGGGTGTTTTACTCATAAACGGCCTGCCACGTGCGTTTGGCGTTATACATAAAACATAGATAGTATCTTTGAGTTAAACACGTATCAATTCCTTTCCACAATTCACCGAGAGGACAATAAGAGGAAAATACAGAAATTAACAGATAAAGGAGGTTTATCAAAATAGAAAATAAACAGCTCATAGTTTGTAGTGAAAGTTAACTTGATGCCAGCGTCAATAGTAAAGCGACTTGCAGAAAGGGGTCATATACCAAAATCACCTTTTTCATTACCTAAATCACCTTTTTCCAATCTTGCCGGATTTAGCCTTTTTCTATAGTATAAAAAATCGTTGTTTTTAATGAATTAACTAGAAGTTCAACTGAAGATCTTTGGTACTGTTTAATATGCCCTGCTTGATAATGATAATAATACATATATGCATTTGCTAAATACATAAAGCTAGAATGTTTTCTAAATTGCTTTTAAGTAACAATGCATGTAGTTATAACTAATGAAGCATAGTCTGATATCTGATAGCTAAAAGCATTTTAATCTAATAACGATATGAAAATAGTCGTAAATAATCTCGCGAACTTACTTTCAGTATTTGGATTTCTCGTTCCAAAAGTCTGATTTTTGTTGCTTGTTGGTCATTGATGTCCTCAAGTTCCCTCAACCTTTTCACAAGCGATTCATTTCCAGTACCCTGTGAACGAGAAACACATTATTCAGGTACCCTTCAATAGCGCTTTTCATGCAAGATACGAATGAAGTAGAATGTGATAAGGCGAATTCATTATGATTGGTATTGATTTGTCGAAATGTTGAAAATTTGACCCAAGTATTTGATGAATGTTTTAGAAAAAGGGTGTTACTTCTCAGGCAGATTGATGCTTGTTTTACTGTTGTCATAATATTCTATCAAATATTTTGTAAAATTGCATATAAATCTTTTTTGTATCATTATTTCTGTACAAAGTCATATTTGACGAATAAATTTGTAGGAAGTGTTGATAGAGTATGTCTGGTCGCAAGGTCGACCATCACAAAATCAAAAGAGTACTTAGGGAAATTATTAGTAAAAAAGGTGTTAATTAATTTAGGTCTGATGTATTTGGGTATTGTCGGTGTCTGGTCGCAAGGTCGACTATGTCGACAATCACAAGATTAAAGATGAGTTCAATTAAAAGAGCACTTTTGATAATACATTTTATAATATGCCCAACGGGAACTAGTTGATCATGCAACATAGATGGCCCAGTATTTTTTTGATTTTTTATCGATATCAGGGAGGTGACGTGATGGACGAATATGTCAACGAATACGAACATTAAGATGTAAAAAATGGTGAAATAATATTTGGCTTCTTTTCTCGTTTTTTTTTTGACAAAAAGTACCACAACTTACTAATTTATGAATTAAGACTTGCTTCATAGATTCCAAAACATCAGCTACAGTGTCCAAATTGGTATTGCCATCCCTGCTAACAAAAGATAAGTATTCTTCACAAGACCCAGTGGGAAAAGTGATGAATTGATTTTCGAAATGATTAAAACAAATACCTGCTTTTTCCAGATGCAAAACTGGTATCGGATTCAAGTGAAGACGTTGGTCTGAGTTCAATACACTGTTCACTATTATTGCTACCTTGACTAACTCTACGGAAGCTGAAATTAATTCAGATCATAATCATTTAGTCACGGCTGCATTGGAATTAATGTTAACTATAATTTAAGATTTATAGATTTAATAAGCATTGTCATGAATTTTCAACTGCACAATTGCAAATTAGTTTGTTATTTGCCGTTCCTATTGTATGCAAGAATAAATGGATTGCTACCAAGCCGAAGAAGTTTGAATGAATGAATGAATGCATTTATTCTTTCATAAAGTTGATATCAGAATGATGAGTAACATAGACTAGAAGAGGAATAGTCTATGGTAATAGCGTGATAAGCGTGAAAATATACGTTTAAAAAGTAAAATGGTTAATGTATATATTTAAAGGCAGCAACCATAAATAGCAAAGATGAGTTTAATTACGATTCGATAGATGATACCGTAATGCGTAATATGAATGTATAATTGATCTCTTTAATACACTTCACTCGTAAATGACAGGGTAATTAATCTAGTAACCTGGTTAGTGAGCTAGTATCAGGTATCTGTCTCGGTTGGCAGATGACATCACTATCAGACGATCGACGCTGCTCGGGAACGAGTGGAACATCATCTTCTGATTCTTCGATTTCTTCACATTCACTGGGTACTGTCAATAAACTGGTTGATTTTGTACCTCCTCCTCCTCCTCCCCCTCCTCCACCACCTCCTGGACGACTATTTTTGCATAGGTTTGTGGTCGTTGGTGCATTTTCGGTATCGGTAACGACCGGATTTGGTGGTACCACCACCGGTGGCGGTGGTATTTGTATAGTTGGAATTGACCCTGTATATTTTTGTACCACTACTTGTACATCTGGTATATCCTCATCAGCTGCTGCCAGCTGTAGAGTTGATCCTACCGGAGTCATTATCGAATCTGCTACCGAATCATCGTCGCTACATGGTTCAATATTTATCCGTACATTTGCCGGTGTTTTTAAAACTTTATTTCGGTCGGCCTCTGATTGCTTCGGTTCTTCTATTTCGTGATATTCTTTGCCTTTGTTTTTAACCTTTCGTCTCAACAGTTTTGGTCCTTTGCCGGGCCGGAGTCCAAACTCAGCCATCTTATACCACGGAGTAGGTTTTTCCACCGTTTCTACGCTACTTTCGCTGTCATTATCCCTGCCAATAGATAATGTGTCCCTGAAAAATGATGCCGATAGTCGTCGGAAGAAATTTAGAGAGAAATTTGAATGCCGTCGCTCCTCGTCTCGCGATTCGTCCTTGTCAAGGTCATACAGAGGACCATTATCAGATTTGCTCCGGTGTGGTACATCAGTCTCAACTCGAAAACCTTTCAGTATCCGCTGTTCACTATTTGATAAAATTGAGGCCGTTCTGGTTCGCTTGCGCTCAGCCATCTCTTTTAATCGCATATTTCCATATTGCTTTATGAGTGCCTGAAAAATTCACCAATTCAATATTTTATAGAAAGGGCCAGAAATGACTGCAGCATACCGAGTGTTTTCCTTTACCTGATAACTATAATAATAATAATAATATTACTATGCTACTACCATGACAGTTATTTAACCTTTTCATTGAAATTAAGAAAGATGCCCATGAAATGATAGGGTGAAAAGCAGGAGGCGTTGGGAAGTAATGGATCCGGCATTTAAAGCAAAGGATTAGCCTCAGACAAAATCAATCTATTCAGATTTCACACATAGGCTTTCTATGTTTCTACTAATCGAAAAACTAAAATGTTCCAAGACAACATATAGGTATAAAGCAAAAATGATAATAGATAATTTGATAAAGTATATAAAATAGAAAAAAGAATTTTAGTAAAGAATGATTTCAAAACTAAAATCTGTCATATTACTATTCAACCAAAACCATAAAGCAAAGCATCGGTGATACTATATGGGCGTACAATGGCTGAAGCACGATACCTACCTTGAAATAAGAGGGACCCCTAATAAATCTGTAATAGGAGATGGGGCGGCTTCATTCTGGGTGAGACCGATTTGTTTATTTTTTTCATTGACAACGTCAATATGGTGAATATGAGCATATTCAATGGCATTCTGACGAAGGCCTTCCAGTCTCTTCTGGCCATAGTCTTTTAATATTGCCTACAACGGAAATATACCTAACTAAACATGCTGCACGAAAAATGACGAAAAGCACTTCGATACTCAGCTACTGAAGAATACATTTCAAGGGATGGCAGGTCATTAAGATCGCACCCCGATAGCGAGTATAAGCAATAAGCCCGAGCAGAGAAAGAACTGCAGATATCTCGGAAAGTAAGTAATGTACACATGACATCGACATGCAATTGTTGAATGTTCGATTTTCTCAAAAAGAATTTTGTAAAGGGAAAACGTGCATTATCATCAAAACTTTTGTATCACGATACAAAATAGAATACAAGAAAATAAGAATAATAGAAGGAAGTGTTTAAAGCTGAGATGCTAACAAAAAAGACAGGGCATAAAACAAAATAATACGAAAACTCCATCTACGGACACAGGGTGGGATGAATATGGGCGAAGATTTCCTATTTTCCATCGACCATCTTGAGTTGAAACATTACTTATTCAAAATTATTTTTACCAGTAAACACAATTTTAACTATCTGATTTAAACAACTTTTTAATAACAATCTATTGATGATATATCTGCCGATATGACATATATTACAAACGGTAATAGTTAAATGTATGCTATTTTACCTCCGCCTCGGGATGGTCTTTTAATGCAGCCAAAACGTCTTCCCTCGATAGAGTAAAAAGTTCTGAATAACCAACAGATCTTACGTCAGCTGTACGTCTGCAAAAAATGACAAAAATCAGAAACAATGCATAGACTTATAAAACAAGAATTTATATTTTTTGAAATTATTCAAACATCATTTATTTCTAATTTCAATTTTATATAATTATGATTACTTTTATACCCTATCATATGTTCGACACTGATCTATAACCTATTTGTCGTCGTTCGCATAGATTTATAAAACAAGAATTTATATTCTTCAAATAATTCAAACACCATTTATTTCTAATTTCATTTTTATGTAATAATGATTAATTTTATAGCCTATCATACGTTCGACACGGATCTAACTGCGGGGTGATATATTGTAGCAAGACAAGATCCGCATCCATTGACCAACTATCAATACCGGAAGATGGCAGCTGACACAAAGCGTACGGATACCGAAGAAGCTTTCGTTGCGGTACAAAGAACAGAAAACCACGAGCTTTAGATTTCATCGGAAGAAGATGACAGGGTCCATGAAACAAGCACCTATAGATTTTTAGAGCTACGCGTGGGGGAACGATTCGTGTGATTAGAATTAGTAGATTATAAGTAAATCAAGAGATCGATTTAGAGGTGATAGAAGGATTTGAGATACAGCAAAATGGACATGCAGTCTCACCGGCCTAGAGGCCTCCGGATCACTGAACCATCAGCTAAACTATGGATAAATAGACAACAAGAGTGCTAGCTTTCATTCGATAGTAACATTAATATCAATCGTATTTCTATTTTCAAGTTACAGTATATCAGAAACATATTTTAAGAATAATTTCATGCTCATATTTATTCTAGTTTTCTTTCGTTATATATACATACATAATTATTAATGCACCGAGGAACAATAGACTTTTATCATATGATAGGCAGATGCATGTTTACATTAAAATGCTGTTTGAGAGGAGGGTTAAGATACGGCTAGATTGTAGTACCTATTGATTCCTCCGTCCAGATTCAGGATACCGATTTCTCCGAAAAAGTCACCGGCACCCATTTGTGTCAATACCTCTCCAGTATCGCTGGAATAGAACATATATAAACCGTTAATGCAGAAATATGATGGCAGACAGAGAAAATACGCGGAATTGGCAACAAATAATCTTTAGTATTGCTTCGCGTTAGGTTGTTTTTAAGGCAATACCAGCTCAGAGCTCCGCGTCTGCGGTGAAATTGATAGAATAATCATTGACAACCAGGACTACAATCCCAGCGGAATTTCACCTGATAACCTCCAAAATTCCGTCGGCTATGATAAACATTTCTCTGGCAACTTCGCCTTTCCTGCAGACAAGATCTCCAGGGGTGAATATATAGGCTTTCATCTTCAGCACGAGATCATGAAGAAACTCAGGTTGACACTCTTGGAATATTGTTACCTGAACAAATAGAAATAACTTTCATCAATGTTTACATTCACGGCAGAACTAGAATCTCCATGGAGATTTTTCCTAACCTAACTGGGAGATAAGAATGGAATGAGTATCATTGTGTAAAATAAGGTAGCACTTCAGGTAATGAACCAACAGGTATGAATTGTGCCACCGCCGTTCACTGAAAATGTAAGCTTAATTTCCAGCTGTTATCTCAGTTATCGTAAACATATTGTAACTATGCTGTAAAACGTACAAAATATGATTGCTCAGAAAATATTGAAACCTGAAACCGTGAAAAAATCACATTATCTAAAAGATGAAAAAGCGCCCACTTTTATACGATATGAACCCCAGTGATATCCATTCCATTGGGGTCGAAAGCTAGTGCTTCAATGGTTATGATAACAGGTTATAGTATTCAATTTTGGCCAGCTACCTACATTGCATGACACGAAGACAAGATAATCTGTCATTTCATCATTAACCGGAAATTATTTTTGTCTAATGAAAATGAGAATTTTATACCATGCAGACTGTGGACCGTCCTTTTTGGCATTACGGATTGATTGCGAAAAAAACGATATCAATTTTGCTAAATAACAATATTTCTGTGCTTTCTTTGTTCCTGCTCTATAGTCCAAGTTATTTGCAGGTCATAATCCTGGAACGCGACAGTCGAACATTGGCTTTGGTAAAAATGATTTTGCCGAACACGACACATAAAGCAGTAATTGTGAGATTAACTACACTTTTCGCCGACGCTGTGAGGAATTTACAGCATAATTACAACTCCGGATCTTTCCGTATTAATTACAGGAGAAGTCACAATCTTTCATCCGTGATTTAACAACGTAATTACGTCATAATCACGATTCGGGTGGTTACTTCCGCTTCAATACTTAATATTCCGGTTCATTCGATAATATCGTGTAAACCATAATACATCGACTTTTGAAATAGTTCGTCCTAACTGCACACTCGGTTTGATGAAATGATAATTTGTATATCGATACTGTCTTACCTTTTTTAACGTTTCAAGATTTACATGTAACGCAAGTTCAGTTTTTAGTTTATCCGGCAACAATCCCAGCGAATTGATATCACCTCCGCCATTGACACGTCCGCTAGAAATGGAAATCATGAAATCATCAAGATAAACTGCAACAAGTATTTGGTCTTTTCCATAGAATTTATTAATCAAATAACTATATAATGATCTTCGGTGTCTATAACATGATTATATGATTCAACTCACGTGGGAGTGCTGTCAAAAAATGCAACGAAATATACTATCAAAAATACGAGATGGCACGCAATGGGAACGGGAACCTTTGGCTATATAGGAAGTACATATGAAATCCGTAATTTCCTGATACTGAAGCAGTGGCATTAGCAACTGTCTTGAAAAGATCCATGAAAATGAGCCTGGTTAATCAGCAGAGATAAAGAGAAAGCTAAAAGCTATTTCGTTTCGTAGACGAGTCAGTTCAGGAAAATCTATCACAGAAGCTCTTGTGACAGCAAAACCATAGAAACTGTCAGCTTGTCAAGCATACTATTCGGTTAGAGACGTGGTGATAGATAGGCACGGGTTTAGCTTTAGACTTTGGAAATTAAAGATCTGAAGTATATGTTTAAATGCTGGGAAATCGATGCTAGACTTTTCGAGAATCGATTAACACGATTTTGACGCCGTGAAAATGGACTAAAAGGCTAGGGATATCATCGACACAGTAATCAGTGGGTTTTAGGCGACATTACTGAGTGGTATCATTACCCCCAAATCCTGACAAATCGTAGCCATCATTAGCTCATGTCCGATAATATAAATGCTATTCTAATGATGCCTGGCGTCATTTAGCGAGTTGCTGTCAACATTTGTGGCCGTTTTAAAAGCTGATACATCGTGGCAGGTTTCGACTAAACAAGTGTTATGATGATTAATTCGCGGTCCTCTATCATCTTTACCTAAAGGAACAAGATGTCGTCGTTTAGCGGCTCTCTAACGCGTTCTCTTACAAGCATGAATCTTATCAAATTAACCTTGGACCGTTTCATTCGCAGTCCAATGAATCATTAACCAGATGAAATTATCGGTGTAATCCTATTCATGCATGATCAATGGTGGGAAACTCGAGCTACTAGATCAATGAGTATAGTAATATTCAAAAAGTATTTCAGAATAATGGATCTTTCATGTTTTTGACCGTCGGCAACTAGGATCGTTTGAAAAAAAAAGAATACACACCGAGACCACGCATAGTCGTACCATCGCTGTACTCTACGTTGCATATCTGGAGGGACATTATGCGTTCGCATATAATTTTTAGCACCATCCTGAAATGCAAAGTAGAAAAATGATACTTCATCTGATATCCCCTTGATAAATTTCAGTTCGTCTTTTTCAGCGAGAGTAGAAGAAACTACGGCACAAAATAGACGTGATTTCGCATCGAGTTAATTGGCAAAAATTTTCTTGTCAGTAGAATGATTTACATCTTTATTTGGTCTAAAGCCTTTAAAGTAAAAGACTAGAACCTACCAGTAATCGTTCAAACTCAAGTCGATTCGCATTTCTATTCGTAATTACATTGCCGACTTGACCTGTGGAAAATTCATGAAAATACAGACTTCAGAAGATTACAGATAATCACGTTTTCTTAATGGATTAATAGTGGAATCTCCAAGTTGGTTTATATCATACGGATAGCGTAGATTATGGTTTCTGCAGGATAGTATGGATTCGCACTTGAAGTCGAACTTATGACTAGAAAA
>JAYMFW010162815.1:14129-26153 GCA_036785005.1 Tubulanus punctatus
AGTCTTCAATGTTCAACAACATGTAACTGTGAAACACACGAATAACATTATGACGGGCGTGAAATTCTAAATACCGTCCAACTGTTCACAATAACATACGGGGCCATCAGTGTATTTCTAGTGAACATTGCCCGTCACTACTTCGAACATTGTCAGGCAATTTCAGTATCAAATTTCATCGTCAGAGTTGTTTTCCGTAAAGTTAATTTAGTGAAGACCACGACTCGCACTGATCCTCGACGAGACCCTAACGATTCAACTAATGTCTTCACTTGATAGGGTTCAATTGCTAAGGGTTTCGAACACACATACCGAACTATGATCAAATATGACTATGATTTGAAATGCACCCAAGAATAAATCAAACGAGCCGTATTTTGAGAAAGGGTCATATATTCCATGAAATTTGTTTTATGGATAAAGTTTCTAATTGTAATCATTGAATAATGATAATGAAATTGTGGTTTTGGTGTGGTATGTTTGATGCTTGCCAAGAAGAAAAAATAGTTAGGATGACGTTGAAGGTCAGCGGTGGATTCATGGTCGAACACCAACTGTACAACACTTCGGTATATATACTTACCCGTCATTATAGCTGAGAGGGAAATAATACAAAATGCACAATATGATAATAAAATAATGATGGTTATAAATGAAAATAAATGGATGACGGGAAGCTAATGAATATGAAGATTATATAAACAGCGAGCAAAGATAATAGGCATGGATGGATACCACCGACAGAAAGAGAATATTTCTACAAGAAATCCTGAAACACGAGTCAAATCTTGGATTAGATTTTGTAGATTTCAACGATCTACGATTTTGATGGGACGTCAGGCCTGCATCGTCTCCAGACGAAGGCCAGGGGACTGGAAACGGAATGGCGACTAATTGATTGATACTTTCCTTTCTATGTTATGGATGTAGCCACTGGGGAAACATTTCACTAGGTGGGCTGTTTTCTTCAAAACGTTACTGTGAATATTTCATATGTGTGAAGACAGCCAGATCCCTGATTAATGATCATTCGGGTATTTATTTTCGAAATGTTTCGTACAGCTATTCCAAAGTGGATCGTCATCTGTAGCTCGTAATATTCACAACATGTTTGGGCAAGCAGAATTTCTAACAGTTGCTGTTCATTTTGAATCTATCGTAATTGGATACACCTTGTTGTTAGAAATCTTCTCTTTCCGATGACAAAATAAAACCAAAAGATTCCACTGATACAAAAGAAACTACCGAAAAAATGAGAACTAAAAAACACATCTTACGCTATGAACCTTCGATAATTCAACGATATCAAAAATCAAAAATAATATCATCGTAGTTTGGAGAAAGCAGAAATAGATTGCATCATTACTGTCCTTATACCTCGATTTAACATTAGAAATTAGGACTGAAAATACCACAAAGCATTTCAAAATTGCTGCGATCAGGTGATTGCTGAGATTGGATGATAACTCCAAGCTGAGATTAAACGGGCTGCGTTTTATTAACAACTCCGGCTCGCAGAGGTCATTGTGGATTTTTTCTTAAAATTTCAGACATAGCGGCACAGTAAGGAAACAAAATAAGAACATTATAATGATGAAATAAAACTATAAAAAGTAGTAAAATTATTTACTGATAGAGAAAACAATAGTCATTACCTGCTTCTTCAAGGGTTAACATAGCACGAAAATGGAATTCAAGAACATTGTTACCGACAATCGGATCGGCGGCAATAATTGTTACAAATTTTCCGAATTGTATCCATTTTTCCCCAAGTAAACAAAAGTTTTCACATTTTCCATGAAAATCGATGTTATATTTTTTCTCGCAGAATCGGTGGTTTGTTTTTCATAATATCACCATGCATTTACCAGATATAATTTCTGACGACGTTTTGTTCAGGTTAGAGGATAATACATCATTCGCAGGTATTAGTTATATAATAGGTCGTAAGTTATGATTTCAGCCAAAATGCAATAAAAATGCGATAATTCATCATTTTGTTTTAAAAGATGAACTTCGATAATTACAGACGCTATATTTTGCAACATGCATGAATATCATATGGTCAAATAATTGCACGTAGCATCAGTAAAGTAGGCATTGCAATGAAAGGACTACCTTTGATTAGAAACTTCCATGGCACTAGAATAAGATTTTCGTATTTCAAAATTTGGTCATAGTTGTCAAGAATTAGGGCGCAATCATATTCAATTTTAGGGAATTTTATAGCATAGTCGTAGATTTGACCGCTACTCTAATGAGGCAGCAACTGAAGTATTGTTCGGGGTGAAGATCTAACTATTTTCGGGATTCGAACACAATTCTAACTCTAAAGGACCAGCGTACCCCGGAGGTCAAAATATTAACACGAGGAAATTAGGCGACGACTAATTAATGGGTCGAAGATCTCTGAGTTTTGATTACACTGAAACCGTTCTGAAATCTTCTAAAACCCACGGTTTTTTGAGGGAGTAGAGTTTAACTAGAGTTACATACCTAAAGGCGAACGCGATCAAAGCGCAGATGACGACCAGGGCATCGAGAATGTTCCAACCGTCGCGACAATAAGAGCCTGGGTGGAACACGATACCCAGATCAATAACCTGAAATGAAAAATAGAAATCATACATTTCATCTTGTCCTGATTGATCTTTTTCGGATACAATAGTTGCATTCAATTCAATAAATTCAATATGGTAAATGTCACATAACTCTTTGTCACTTTATTCGAACGAAGGCACAGAAATCCATAAATACTATAATTCTAAATCAAAGAACTATCAAAACATGAAGTTCTTATTGCAAAACTTCACTAATCTGACTTCACTCAATACCAATGATTTCCCGTATCTGTTATCACGGTAAACTTTCAATTATAAATTAAGATGTGTCAGTAAAAACCGCATAAAGTGTCTTTGTTTCAACGAGGAAATATCATAAAATATCATATATGTAAAAACTTGTTCATGATTCAATTCAACGCGTTGTTCTGAAAAGGGGAACCGGGAAAGAATTATCAAAATTCTGGAAATCAATGCGAGAACGAAGACATATTTTTTACCTTTAAGATCATTTCAACAGTGAATACTCCGGTAAAGACGTAATCGAAGTAGATCAAAATGTTGTTGCGCGGCGAGTTCTCTTCGACTGGATCCTCGGCTGCCAGGGCTACACTGCTTGCACAAATGACGATCATGATAAACAAATCGAAGTAACGAAGATTGACAACAAAATGACAAAAACGACGAACTCTGAAATTAGAAAAAAACGTGGAAGATTTCGGTTGTGGCTGCTCCACAATTCCAGAGACGTCATTGATATAATTTACAATCCATGGCCACTGAGAAGTAGCAATTCTTTTTCAACATAATAGATATCAATATCTATTGAATTCAATCAAACCATTTCGATAAAGATGGAGTCGATAGTTGATATACTTACGGGTTAGTAGGACTGAATACAAACATGGAACTGTAAGGCAGCATAGGTTTCGGACCGTTAAAACTTTCTTGGCCGGTATTACGTTGTAGATTATACTCCGTGCTATTCGAGTTTAAGTTGCTATCTGTAAACAAGAAATCAGAAATAAGGTAATGGCAAAATAGTGAAGGATCCACTATAAGAAGGTGCCATAATTTCGGAGTGTGAAATTCATAAATTTTACCGACAAAATGTAGATTTTAGGTTCAACAGTTTCGACAGTGCAATCCTTACTTATCAATGGTTGACAGCGTCCAGATAGTGAATTTTCCCCAGAACAGTGCAATTTAACACAGAATGGACAATTTCCAATCAACATGATAAGGATATGGTATATAAGGGAAGGATACGGAACCAGGTCTTTGAAAGGAATATAATCATCAAAGCATTTTACAACATGATGCATTTGGCTACAACGTTTTACTCGGTTAACACAGGGTACTTCACTTCTTACGATTAAAGCTATTTCATATAGCAGCTACATATTCTAATATGCGCATTCAATTTACTGATCATTGATATATAGCGATGTTACAATACCAACGCAACGCGCGATGCCATCATCGTTCTGTACCGTTCTGTCACATCTAGGGATAGAGGGGTACATTCGGGGTTTATATCTATTGTTTGGACGCTTCCAGTAAAAATGGCCGGCACGCTTCGTGAAGTCATAGTGAATACATTTTCACCCAATGGGATCACGTGTACCGCCAAATTTATTGGGAGCGTAGGTCAACGGATTTTACAATACTTAAGACAAACATTGAATATTCGGGCTTTTTATCAGAGTGAGTGAAGGGTAATTCTGGCTTTTATGAAGGGTATTCATAGAACAAGCTTTAAGTGTTTTGAAAAATAATTTAATCATTTGATTAAGGATAAAATTTTGAATCCCGCAAAACCGTAGGATCGTTTTATTTCAATCATTATCATCTACGATGTCAATACATTCCATAATATAATTCTAATTTCGATGCATGAAACCAAACTCGCATTCGATTTATAAAATGACTAAAAATATGTTGCATCGGAATAAAATGTGCCGAGTGAATAAAACATATCATTTAAATCAATGATAATGACTATAATCGATGATAGAAATACTTTTGTGAGTAAAATCTTTGAGAAATATCAAAATCTAATGAATGTAAATGTACTTTGATATATAAGTCATAACACTGTGATTCTAATAAAAAGAACTTTAAAAGTATCACTGATATACTAGTGAAAATTGAAAATTATGTATGAAGTAGAAACGGACTTTTTATCAGTTGAAATGAAATCATTGTTCATCGATGAAACGGGGTTCTCGTTACATACGACGAGCACAAGATATTTACCGAACTGTCGAATGTCATTCCATTTCAACTTACGAAAAATCTGTTTAATTAACATCTTTTGCAATTTTTGTTCTATTTCTGTTCTAATTTCTACCAGAGCACTAAATTTGATGCGAAGAAAATTCTGAGAAAAAAGTTTACCCTCACACTCGACTCGAATTTGTAAATGACACGTCAATTATTTCCATCATAAAATATCAACGAAACTGAGGAGTAGTCACATGAGAGTGATGCTACTGCCATCGGCATTCTTCTCAAAAGTATATCGAAATGTTTCATTGAAAATATTGCATGAATTTACAAATTCGACAATTAATTCAGGAGAGTGTTTGATCATGAGATATGATTATATATTTGATTTAATTGATATATGAAAATTACCTGCATTGGGAGCACCTGGCGACATGAGATAGAGGCAAGACAGAAAAATATTTTATCAATTTCATGCCTTTTATCCGTTCAGGGGAATATAAAAATCATTTTCTAAACCTCAAATATTCACTTGAAGTATAAAATGCTACGAAATCCAAAACATTTCTTCTCAGAAAGAAGAGACGACTGTTTAGAAGAATATTTTTACTACCAGTCAAAATTATTTTTATAGAAAAATGTCGGCAATATATTCAATAAATTTAACTCTAAGCGTCGTAACAAAGAAGGTTTTGAGATTTCGACCTATTTAATCAATTAACAACTTCCCGGTTCTGTCTTTGTTATTTTGAAGCCCTAATATAAAAATTACTTTGATGAATATACTTAAATGAATAAGGCAGAATGAAAACAATTTTCAAAAATAAAACATTA
The DNA here is from genome assembly GCA_036785005.1 of Tubulanus punctatus. Lineage (NCBI taxonomy): Eukaryota > Metazoa > Nemertea > Palaeonemertea > Tubulaniformes > Tubulanidae > Tubulanus > Tubulanus punctatus. Next base: position 19,754 of record JAYMFW010162815.1, read on the forward strand.
TACGAATACTCAAGTCAAATGATGGGCGAGGCTTCGGTCGGAAAAATAGGAAATATGGTGTTTAAAATTGCCATCTTGGAAATTTAGCAAAATTTGCGGATGATATAGAATATGATAAAAAAGTCGAAATCTCTCTATAATCTACAGATAACGTCACAATGATGAAGCTGAAGTCGACTGACCTGTACTAGAATGGCGAACGGAGTCTTCGCCGTTGATTTTTTTATCCATTTCTATAGCCATCACCTTACTGCGGTTATCTTTCAGATTGTTCTGTTTCGACTGCTCACTGAAAGAGATACTGGAAATGAAAGTGTCATCTTAGAATTTAGTTACGATCATGTGTGCATATATATGTATAATGATGATGATGAAGAAATTTGAAAACGATGAATTAGCGAACAATCGGTGAAAGTCGTTACGGTACGAATTCAGTACAAAATTTCAAGGCAGAAAATACTGTGTATAAAACTCCAATGGATTTTATAAATCACTTCAACTTCTAAATTTGGGGGTACTCGAGGATCTTATGGTGGAATTGCTGATAAAAATCGAGACGAGTGACGTATTGATTCGAAATACAAAATTACAAGATCTTTAACACTTTACAGGCTTTTTTTTAGAAAATTATATGAACATAATTTCAAGTATCTATTTTCAGAGGGTCATATGGGTCTAGTGTATTTGTAGCTAGTGTATTTGTAAGATAAGAATTTCAAATTTGAGGGGCCGTAGGATGCCTGAATAGTTGAAATTGCAACATTCACCAACGTGATTTTGCCGATTAGAAGCTCAGAATATCTAAAAGGGCTAATCAACGTTGGTCACATTTTAAAACACTATTAAACATTATTCTCATACTGGCAAAATTTGTCAGTGATCGACGAAAAATTGATATGATAAATTAAATGAAGGTAAGTCTCCTAATTGTTAGGCCTTAGGAGGCCTCGAGCTGTATCATCACCAGCCAAGTCGACTAGTAGAGCTAGTAGTGCTAATGGTCTAGTGGTTAAGGGACTTGCTTATTGTCCATGAGACCCGAGTTCGTTGCTCGGCAAGACCTCGATTACGTTAACGCTCAACCCTCGTTCAAACCTATTTCAGCAGATCATTTAAGTTTTGCTCGTATCTATTGTAAGTAAAAAAAAAACAACTGAGACTAGCCTTGAAATTTTTACTGGTAATTGGAACGTAATGATGAAATTTAAACGAAAGCATGTCAAATCAATACTTACTATGAGAAGTTTCCAGTTTTTGTATCTTCATTGTTCTGTGGTGAAGGTGGACAAATGTTTACTTGTGGTGGATCGATTCCACCGGAAGCTGGTATTCCGAATTGATTATCATTTTCCGCTTGCGCTTCTTCCTTTCTCTGAAAATTCACAAAACTTCCAACAATCAGAAATAAAGAAATGTTTTAGAAATCGCGCTGCGAAATTTAAAATTGTTCGTGTGTGAATGAAAACGTGCACACGAGACTGAATAAAAAAACCTGAATCGAGCGAAAAAATGCACCTAAATCAAAGCGTGACTTAATTGAAATTGAAACAAAACGTGAACGAAAGTTGAAAATGGCAAAGCGATTATGAAAAGCAACAATAACACATAAAGCTGGCTTGATGCAAATAAAAACCTCTGACTTTATAAATGATTTTGAAAGAATAATTGACTTCTAAAAAGGTTTCGACTTAAAGTATGTTTTTCTGGAAAAACAACTTTGAGTGAAGAAGTCCTTGAAATGATTAGATTTAAGAAAATCAGAAATTACAGGTACAATGGCCTGATAACCTGAATTTTAGATTAATTGGATTGAGAAATCGGAAATGATGTTAGGATAATATATCGACGAAAAACTAACATAAATGAAACGGTGGTGCAAAAACCTGATGAAAAATTAGAACAAATGATATTTGAACATGTTCTTAGATTCTTAGTTATCGTTCCTTAAGTTATCTGTCTCACGCATAAAAGGCAAGGCTCAAATCACGCTTGCTCACCAACGACAAATTATATCTTCATGTTTGTCAAATTAGAACACTTGTCAAAATATAGTAGAGGCTGAATGATGAAAGTAAGAACTAAACATGCTGCAAGATTTTGACTTTATCAAATTCCGCCCCGGAAGAAGGGTCTAAGACCTATCTAAAAATTCATTTCTGGATTTGAATACATGACATATCGCTCTTAAAAACTGATGGCTAGTCGGTATAATATTTAGGATGATTCAAGTCCTGTGCCAACACTACGAACCAACCAATGAGAATCACATGAAGCTATACCCAGTCAATCGGTGTGCAAGAAGTGATCTGTTAAACCAGCCCTTTAAGAAAAGCTTCAGATGACAGACAAGAGAAAGAGATAGAGAGGTATTATATACAGTGAAATTAGCACAGTTCAATCGATTTATGAATGACCTATCACCACAAATTAGTTTTTACTAACAACCTGGGACGAGTCGCCAGCAAATTGGTCGGCCTCTTTTTCGATAGCTTCTTGCCGTCGCTAGAAACAAAATTATCGGTGAATTTTACTGAATATCTAATGTGTGGATAACTTGCAATGAATAAACATATCAAACCTTACACTGTGAAAACGACATCTAGTTTTATTAAAAATCCCACTATGTAAATTTTGGTATAATTCTTTATTCGTCACAACATTTCGGCAGTGAACTCACCGTCATCATCAGATGATGGCAGTGAGTTCACTGCCAAAAAGTTGTGACGAATAAAGAATTATACCAAAATTTACATAGTGGGATTTTTAATAATTTGATAGCTCACGGATTTATTGTGATCATCTACCAGTAACATTTAGTTTATATATCAATATATATATAATACGAATGAATATATATAAAAAATGGAGCCAGGAATGATGATTTCAAAGTGAGGATAAAAATTCACGATACATAAATGGCAGCAAAATATTAATACTATAAAGAGAATTGGCCTGAATTTTCAAAATAACGTTGATATAGAGTGCAAAAATTCTGAAAAAGCCAAACGTTCTTCAAAATTACGACTTTCAGAAGGCGATTATTAATTTTCGGAAAAATCTCTTGAATGGGTGTCTACAAAGATGAAACGAGAGGTACTGCCGGGAGATTTAGCCATGCTTTCAAAAGGCGATGATTACTTTTCGGAATAAAACTGTGGAATGTCTAGTTGAGTGGGACCGGTGTCTCTACAATGACGAAACGAAAGGTGCTGCGGGGAGGTTTAGCCATGCAACGATCATGCTGTTATTTGTGACATGAGCGCGCAATGTTGGGATTTGCTGGGTTGATATTTGGGATAGACTCATTGTGAACAACCATAATTTCTTTCTTAGTTATAATAATCACACTCTTACTATAAATGGATCAGGTGAGTTCTAGTTTTCTAGGATCTAACCGGGAGAATTTTCATGCTATCATTTCGACAATATTCGTACTCAACTCGACATGAACAGAAATTTTCATAGTTAGTTATGTTTATGGAAGAACATCCAGGGACATCACTCGCCATTAGGAATAACCTTAGCAAGCGACCTCACAAAGTTGTAGTTACTAGAAAACAGTGTAGCAAGACAGTTAGTAATGTCGATAGATGAGATATCATTTGGAATCTATCTTTTCTGTTCAAATCAAGTAAAAGGTGGGCCATGGGATATCACAGAATTTACAGTGTCAGGGGCTTTCGGTGGGGCTGGTCTTATTACAATGAATTAACAGTATCCTAATGATTTCTTTGATATCTTCAAGTGAACATTAGATCTATGATGTCGAGTATTTTCATAGGGAAGCTGTATGAAAGCTCCGATATCGCTAACAGCGCTTTGAAAGCATGTTAACCATTGTCACAAACTGACATAAAGCCTCCGTGCAGCCTCCCCAGGCCTTCATCCCACGTAAGGGCATGTATTTCATTAACAATATTGTGAATTACATCAACGGAAGATATCAAAGATTACATTAACATTATCTACAAGAATTAGGGTAAATTGAATCACCCGATCTTCTTCTTCCAAACGTCGCTATACAAGAAAGAAATTTATGCATAAAAAACCTTCTTCGAGTCACGCATCTTAAACTAATCCTCGTCCATCGTGACGCTTTCATCATGAAAGTAACTAATCTGCTAAAAACCTCTGTCTCAGAGGCTGCATCAGCAGAAAACAGGCCCAGCTTTCAAATCCGAAATAATTATACTTTGGAATTATAGGGCTCTAAATAACTTTTTTTCAGAATTAAGGCAAATTAAAATCTTAAAATTCAAAAAATGATTCCAAATTACATAAGTGAAATATAATTGTCTAATTTACAAGAACAAAAACTATGTACCACTTCAAAACTCAGAGGTCGCGAAATGCTGGACTTCTAAACGTGGTATAGAAAATTAGCAACATGAAGTAACAATAATCGGGGTCTGGGTGTTATATTACATATATATATATATATAACAGATGTATTACATTAGCAAAGCGTCTCACATCAGACAAAAATCCTGTAAAAACATCTCAGTAAAAATTCATCTGCGTTACCTTTTCTTCTTCTTCTTCTGCTTCCTCTTCAGCAGCTGTCAATTCTTGGGCATTTGCCAAGTTGTCAACGGCGATAGCTAAGAACACATTGAGCAGAGTATCTGATCACAACGAAGTCAAGGAGTACAAAACATTAAGTAAATAATGAATCAACCTTTAACAAAAGGTTCAAAAAATTTCACTGCGATATGTTTTGATAGGGTTAGTTTTAGGGAGCCTAACTGTTAAGAGCTAATCAGCTTGACATGACCTGATCACGAGAGCAATACATGTCCCTTAAGCTGGACATTCATTTACCCGTGAAACGTAATCCATCGTTGTGTGAAAATCAAATATATAGAGAATGAACAAAGACTTATCGGTTTGATGTCAATGTCTGTAACTTAACGTTATTTCTTATTTCACATGATGCTCGAAACAGGCTCACTTTTCTTTTCATTGATAAATAAATGGCCAGCTTTCGGCTAAGCCAGACAAACATGTATTCTGTCATTGTGAACTTCCGGAGTATAAGACGGAATACTTCTGTATTCTTATATGGCCATTAAGACGATATTCAAACATGTCTATGTTGGAAAAGGATACAGTTACCAAAGATGACTAAGATGATAAAATATGTACTATAAATCATTCCTTTGTCAATACCACCACGGGAACGAATACCAAAATACATCACCGTATTCCAATCTTCTCCTGTTAATATCTATAAATAATAGATAATAAGACAATTGATGAAATTGTTTAAAACACTATTTCAGTGTCTGGCCAAACTTTTCTCCCCATACTTCATTTCAAAACATATTTTGTTCTCCATGGCCAGATAACTGGTCTTTAGTTTATGGGAACTGTCAGCATTTATTTTTAAAATAGCCAAATGCTCATCATAATGAAGTATCAGGTATTTCATAATCGTTTTATTTTTCATTCGAGATATCGAAATTCAAAAATATTTCCAAATTTGAGGTTCCTAGACAAATTTCATTGACAGAAATAAGATTATAGGTCATTTATAGGTCACTGAAATATTATTTACATGATTTGATGTGATATTTGGAATGAATGAAATGTCTATATCTCTCAAATCAAAAATAATTCATTATTTCATGACTTGATGTTTAATTACTAAAATGCTTACTTGGAACACGGTGAGGAGCGCCATTGAGAAAGTATCAAAGTGCATTGCTGGTCGACCATCGGGGAAATTCCACCTTTAAGAAAAAGCAATTATGACATCATTTCATTTTAGACACGAATCTTCACACGAAAGCACTGTTGCACCAATAGTGGTGAGTGTACTGTTACATTTGTTAACAGTTTCAGGGGCGGATCCACGTTTTGAAAATAGGGGCAGGGGGATGAGGTCGAAGACCGAATCGAAGCCCAACGAAGGAGCGGATAATCAGAGAATAAACATACGTGGTCTAAATAATTGAGATAATTGATTCAGCTGCCCGTAGATTGAGGCCGTAAGCATTCTGATCGGTAAAATAGAGGGACCCCTTGGATCCACGTCTGAGTATGCAAACCACTATTAGCGCGGACACAGGTTTCGTAAAGAGGAATTTGCAGAACACTTACTCTCCTCCGAATAATTGCATTCCAAGTAGTGCAAAGATGACAATGAACAAAAACAGTAGGAACAACAATGAAATAATGGAACGCATACTGTTTAACAATGAAACGACCAGATTACGTAGTGACGCCCAATATCTGAAAATATAGTAGAAAATCGACGATTCATTAGTTAAGAGAAATTTTTAAAACTATTCAAATAGGAATAGAATTACTATACGATTAGTGCATTATGATAAGGTACGACGGCGACCTGAGGACATTTGATTATAAAAAAATTTCCTGATTTAATTTCGACTTTTTA
>JAYMFW010162816.1:0-17474 GCA_036785005.1 Tubulanus punctatus
TGCAGAGTTGATAAACAAATTGATACCCGTCTAAGTGGTCAAAGTGTCTTAAGTCGTCACAAAATCTGGGTCAAACAATTTTTGAAAGTTGAGGTTCTTATAAAAGAAGATAAAAATGAAATTCGGTCTGCCAGGTCACTTTTGAGAACCTAAAATATTTTCGAACTAGAGGCATACATTTTAGCCTTTAAATGCTTTCCACGAGTAACTCTTCCTAGAGATTTCGTGTTAAGTCCCAATTAAAATGCATTTTTATCGACACTATTATATATAATATGTATGTATGAATATACAACAAGACGAAATTCAGCATTCTTAGAATATTTTCTCTCAAAAGACTTAGAGGGAAATCCCCATTGAGCACCAGATAATGTCATAAGAAGACCGGTTTGTATCAGGTTGTGGTGGTGGATTCGCTTGAACATTGGTGCAGCCATTATTATGCAGCAGAACCGTAGCCATGGCGGCCACCTTGTTGTTAGCACCGAAGGTGGAAGCCATTGTACTTGCCCATATTATCTTGAAAAAAAAGACCGCAACAGCATATTCCCGTGCTAGAATAAGCCCGTTTTAAAGAAACCTGTTTTAATGATTATTTTGTTTCTCTCTCCAAAACACGCAGTTGACTTGTTCCGAGTTTCAAAAGAGAAATTAATATGACAATTGGAGTAAATTTTCTGGTTCTGACATTCGCTTTATGTGTTGAATACCACCTCAGCCAAACTTCAGGTAAGGCAAAAATTAATGCTGTGTTTCTTAACTCTTTGAGGACGAGCACCGAGATATCTCGGTTGCCAACGGGACTGCCGAGCGCCGGAGACCGAGATAACTCGGTTTGTTATAGAAATTAGTATAGCACTCTCGAAACACAGCATTTATTTTTTTTTATCATGAAATTCAGGCAGATATTTTTTATTCTATGGACCATGGCATGCGTACATTTGTAAAATGAATTGGATCTTTTTTTACAGCTGAATGTTATGGACAAAGTTGTCAAGACTGGGAGTGTCACTGTAGTGATACGACATTGAACCAATGTCCAATACAGGGTCAAACAATAGATGGCGCTCTGACGTGTTCTCACCATCTTACTGCTTGTGAATATAAACTGAAGAATCCACAGTGGACATCACCAGGCTGGACAGGACCTGCCTGCCAGATCGGTAATATGATCCAACAACTTTCATCATCATTTTAATTACATATTTGATATTTCAGAAATTAAAATGATTTGCGTGACACTAGATCGAAAATACATATTTGTTATGTAAATAGAGAAAATTTTAGATTTGAAAAAAAAATAACTGAACATTAGAGTGACGTTATGTTGTGTGGTGTAAAAGATGAAAAAAAGATAAAATATGAATAGATGAGGCGGAATTAGAAAGAATTATAGAATAAAATAGTTTGAATGTAGGCCTAGAAGCCTACAATTTGGATATTTGAAATGAAAAAACTTTTGATAATTTTGGTTAAAGATTATAAAGAATCACGTGACATTCGTGTATTTGTAGGGAATGTAGCTCGTGGTAAAATTGTATCAATGTCATATTTGTGGAGTAGTAGATTTGGACCTGCTGATAACTGTGTTGATGGTATCACTTCTGGAAACAATCCTATATGCCACAATAATAAAGACACAAACGCTTGGTTGATAATAGATCTAAGAACTCAATATGTTGTATTCAACGTTACCTTATTTGACAGATCTGACGGCGGTGATTATGAACATATGAGTGAGTTTCTCATAATTACAGTCTCTTCCTGATATCGCATTATATAAGATTAGGCCAACTGGATTCGAGCAATATCTAGATAAAAACGGTCGATAAGCCTAAATACGATGTAATCATTATTACATTATTTGTCAGAAATGACGTATTTCAGTATAAGTCAAGTTGAGACATTTCAATAGATCCCGATTCCCTAAGCTAGACATGTCGACGTTCAACATTTAAAAGAAAAATGTCTTCGAATCATCTTTTAGAAGAACGATCTCGCAATCTCGAAATAAGAGTTGGTAATGTCGGCACCACATTCACACACAATAATCAGATATGTGCCCTCAATGGTCCGACTTTAGCTGGTGGACATAGAACATTGACCTGTAATCCGGGTCCGAAAGTTGGACGATATGTCACCGTACAACAAATAGGAACTGATCGACGAGACTACTTGAATCTGGCAGAAGTTGAAGTTATCGGTTACAAATATATAGGTAAAGTAAAGGGGCTCGATTGTTACAGTTTTTCTGGCCCGAAGCAGGGGGGAGCTTGTTATGAATATGTTAACAACTTTATCAACCTGTATCATCCATAGCAGATAAATGTTAATAGCCTGACTGAGAATTTTGAATGGCAATAACTTCCTTTCTATAATGCCCTTGATAATAGAATGTTATAGAAAATGATGATAGAAACTGAAGGTGCAGCGCACTTTTTTCCAAGTCGAGGCCAGCTTGATTCTTTAGCTAACTTTGTTTTTTTTTTATTCAAATAATAAAAGAATATGACAACGTAAAAATAAACCCTGAACCCACGGCATCAAAAATTATTGGAGTTTATATCAATCGTCACATTCATTTTTCAGCACCTAAGCAGTGCAGTAAACCAAAATCATTTGTATGTATGATTGAATGTAAATGTTACAATGGAGAACAATGTAATTATTTATCTGGTATCTGTTCATCAGGATGTTCATCTGATTACATCGGACGATGGTGCCATAATGGTAAGTTACAAGGTTTTTTTATGTTAACGTAACACTTATTTCAGGGGAAAGATCCGGAGGGAATATTGAAGCTAAAACATGGTCTTATTTCTCATCACACTTATTCCTGACGCGGGCAGGCAGAATTTTTATCAATGTGATTCATGAAGATTTATCTTTATTATGCGCATATTTTCTAATTGGAAACCAATCTAAAATATTATTATCTTTGTTTGCTGTGACACGGGAAGATTTCGAAAGTGATGAGAAACAATGCATTTTTTTAATACAGCCTCAAAATGATTTTCCTAAATGTACTTCTTATCGTAGAATTCAAGTTGCATTCAAAACCCACTCTCACGTCACTATTGGGCAGCATTGTAACAGTTAAATGGACAGAATACGCAGGTACTGTACTAGATTCAGGAAATGGTGACATCACGGTACAATATCTAGTGGTTTATCGTAAAATATCAGAAAGTGATTGGACCAATCAGACACCGACAAAACTAATACAATATAAAACAGACAGTCTATCACCAAATACTGAATATGAGATAGCCGTGAAACTACAAAAAGTGAAGAATGGTCAACTTATTTCAAACTCCAGTGCGAGCCCTTCACTGACTGTCAAAACTAACTGCGCAGGTATACTGTGAATAACTTTGTCAACATTCACAATTTTAAAGATTACCAATTATCTATGGAAGTACATTCAAGATCAATGGAATAAATTTCATATTTTTACCCACAGGACCTTTGGATGGTCCAAAGAATTTCGCAATACAATCAACGGATGTTGAAAACGCACACACCTGGCCTCAGACAACTAACGTTATACTATCTTGGACTGTAAGTTAATGATATTATCAATCACGATGGTGAATTATTTTTACTTCATTTTCATAGTAGTTGAAGTATTATCTTTGACTATAAGTTTTGAAATTAAACATTATCCTCGGGTTTCATTTGTTTACAAGAAGTCGGAATAATATTGAGGTTCGTAGTTCATTATGTTCCATAAAATCCATGTATTTTCATTTCATTGAAGTTAAAATATCACGGTTGACTTTCCTGTTACAGGCGTTATCAGCAGTAGAATTGCAATGTGACCTCAGTACAGCTGAATATCGAGTGGAATATAAGAAGAAAGATAAAAGAAGTTGGAACAAGATTCACCCAACCTTGACCGTGATAAAACTTACAGGACTAGATCCGTTAACGTATTATGAAATAAAAGTTGGTGTCAAAAATAAACACAGCAACTATGTTTACTCTACTACAAAGGCATACAAGACAGCAGGCGCTGGTAAAATTGAAGTCGTTGAATTTTTTTAGGTTGATTTTTTTATGTATGTCATTCTCGATTTCCAGAACCAGGACCTCCTCGTATGTTTCATGCATTCATACAGCATGGAGAATCTACTGCTACCCTTTCATGGACATCACCAGAAATAGTACCAGATAAACATATCACTGGGTATCAGGTAAATATCACAATGAATATTACAATAGTTTTAAAAAATTGGAATAAAACAATAAAAATTCACTTTTATACTGCATTTGGTTAATCCCGGACTACCTTAATTGGTACTACTGTCTGTTACAGTTTAACTGTGAATCTGTTGGCATATTGTCTACAATACGTGTCAGCAGATTCACAATCACTACCTCAGCTGTACTTGAATTATCAAAATTCACCAAATACAACTGTTCGATTTCTGCCTCGACCAAACATGGCGACGGCTCACCTGCCACAATAAACCTCTGGACATCAGGTAATTTATAATTGGAATCATAATCATTTCTACTATTAAATGGTTAATTAACTTATTTCGAAACATTGTTTCCAGGTGTTATCATCATCCCAAAACTGGTTATATTGACAGTAACAGACACAAATGTTGTAGTTCAAATGAAACCTGCGGTTGCTGGTAACATCACGTAAGTATATTATTCGACTCAGGGAACATATATTTCAATGGCTTGTTCTTTTATCTGGATTTCGTTTCTCTGTGCCATCTATTCAGCGGTTATCACCTGATTGTTCACAATAATGATGGTCCAATCGGCAATCGCGAGAAGAGAGCTATTGTCCAATCACAGTTCGTCTCGAACTGGGAAGCACAACAGAAGAACCTGTCAACTTACATAGCGGCAGAACTACCAACAGAATTACCTACAGAGTTTACAGTCGGTGATGGACGGAACTACAGCGGATTTTATAACGCTCCTTTAGAATCTGGAAAGTCTTACAGTTTATTTATGGGTGTTAAAGATTATTTTTACGGAGTAAGTTTCAAATATATCTAAATCTTCCATAACTCGAAAGCTGGACGTGTCATCATGGACTATTTCCATGATTGGAACCTTGACCTAAGGTACATTCATCTTACGCCCAACTTTAATCATACCAAAATACTTAAATATAATCTCACCTAACAGACGATAGTTTGGTTACTGAGATACATGATACTTTTATTATGACTAGTATAAATACATAACCGTTACAGAAAGAGTACATACAATATTCTCCACCAGAGGAACGAATACAGACCAAAGTCACCGTTGGAAATGTTGAATCAATAGCGGGTGTCATAGGTGGTGTTGTCTCTGCTATGTCTCTGCTGTTAGTAGTTGCTATAGTTGTCGTTTTATGGAAGTAAGTGACCTTTGTGTTCACTGCAATCAAACTGCGTTTTATCTATCAGTAAATATTTTCTCATCTGTCCAGGCGAGGTCTCTTTCACTGTAAACCGATAACTGCGTCGCCTGATGACCGCAATATACCTCTATCAAGGATTGCCGGAGCTTTGCAACACAGTTCATCCTCTAGGACTGACCTCTGTGCTACAATTTCAGGTGGTATGGAAATGAATCTGTAATGTTTATAACGTTCATATTTTATTCCTCTACATCCGAATCCTTTATTTTGTGGTGAATCAGTTTCCATGATTCACGAAAATCTCTTATAAGTTCAAATTGTCGGAGTTTTCTTATCTCACTTGTTGATATATATATATATTTTCCCAATGAACAACAATATCAGATGGTATGAAAAAGTTTACTTTCGTAAATGAAATCCATAATCAGCAGGCTGCAATACATCTGTGGCAATCAAGTAATGCAAATGGCACTGCTGTGAAGGAGGAAATGATTCTCTTTTTTGCTTTGATTTCTAACTGGAGCAAATTACCAGTAATATGCTCTGAGAAAAATATTTCGAAATTAAAAATTTTGAATATAATCTATTTAAGAAAAGCACCTATGATTGTAACCATTCCATCAGTAAGTACCCGGAACTGGAAATTTTGCCCAATAACTGGAACCTCTCAGAGGCAAAATGATCTTTTACCAATAATTCCAATGTTTCCATCAATATCGGCTGTAGGTTATCGTCAGCACAAAGGACATTTAGGCAAAGCACGTATAAGAAAAGAATTATCTTACTCTTCATGAAATGAATGAAAGTCTGTCCGACTCTCATCAGCACCTTCTGGTGGGATAGATGGTGTGACAGCCTCCCCATTATGTTAATGCTTGGGTCATGAACTATCTCGAGAAACAAAACTGGTTTGGTAAGAAATTGTGACACTAAAACTTTAATAAGGTAAGATTTATGACCCAGAGTTCTTCCATTTGGCAGCGAGTGGCGATGTTTATGAGAATCTCTATGACAACCCAACATCCAATGAGAACACAGGTGAGGATCATCCGTATGATATTGCAGCTAAACGAAATGTCGTTGTCAGTGAACTATTGATAGACACTCTCAGGAAAACTGAAAACAATTGGAGAGATATGAAGGATGAGATTCAGGTAAATAATGTAGTTAGGAGAACAGAACTTAATATGTAGGGAATGAGTGAGGAACCCAAATCTATATTTTCATTTTTAGCGACTTTAATCCCAGCGGGCTATTGCGTTCGGTTTCCGCCACTTGTGCGCTATACTTTCTTTCTATCTTATGTCTTTGTAACAGCTCTTCTGTTTTTCAACCGCATCCGTTGAGTTTTCTAAGTGGGCACGAGTTCCCTTGGCCCCTAGTTTAATCTTGATTTACAAGAATATGTATCTATAATCTGATTATTTGTAATGCCGAGTTATCATTTTCTTGTACTATGGATTTTTACTTATTTACAAACTGATAATGCGCCTTCCTTTGCCATAGTTTCTAGATCATTTTACTATGGATGTTTTTCTCAGGTATATTTTGTAAAGGAAACTGTTCATAGTTTGTCATTCAATTCACTAGTAAGTCATAAGTCAATAAGTCAGAACATATAAATGAGTATACGCATCTATTACAATCCTGTTGATATGATGTAGTTTTTGTTAACAGAGTGTCCTACAATCGAGGAAAGGAGAAAGCACTTGTGCTCAAATACCAGAGGATTATGAAAAGAACAGACACAAAGATGTTTTAGCCTGTGAGAACAATGTATTGATGATCCAATGATCCAGTCCTTAATTCTATAATACCTATATGAAAGGCTGAATCCAAGAACATGTCTTTCTCACTTTTGAGCGCAAACGTCTACAAACGTTTTAAATGGCTACTTTGAAATAATGTCCGTTTGCAAATGGCTGGTTTTTGAAAATGTCCGTCTGCAAAAGGTAGACTACCAACAGTGCTCGTTTGCAAATGGCTGGTTTCTGAAAGTGGCTGTTTGTAAAAGGTAGACTATGAATAGTGTCCGTTTGCAAATATACAAGCAATTGACGATAATTTGATACAGATGGCCAAACATAAGTTTGCGTAAACACACTGCAGTGCTCTATCAATCACAAAAACTTGCCTTTTTAATTGAGCTTGATCAAGTGTAGTTAATAGTCTAAAGATAATTGAATTGTTGATGTGTCAAAATTTTATTGAAATCAGTCATCGAATAAATAAATTATGAGATCTTATGAATATTAAAGAACAGATTTATTCATTTGGTCTTAGAAATACTCATCACATGTATTAATGAAAATCGCATTTCAGAAAAGCTAATCTCAGTTAAAAGTGGATACTGTACTGTTCGACTCTTGGAGCAGTTTTTTAGAACTCAACTAATGTAAAATGAACTCGGTTGCTATCGACTGACAGCGAAGTCAACTATTCAGCACTTTAAGAGCTCTATGTATTTTCACTAATTTGAATTTCGTTTCAGGAATAATATTTTTCCTCAAAAACTAAATGATAGTTTAGCAAACGGTCGGTTTTAAAAACCAGCCAGTTACAAACGGCCACTTTCAATAGTATACATTAAGGAAAGAGGCACTTTTAAAAACCAGCCACTTGGAAACGGTCACTATAACATTTCTAAAAGTATGCTCTTCAAAAAGTAGCCTCTATCGTTAAGTACCCAATGTACTCAAAGTGATACTATGAAAAAGTATACCTTTGTGCTCAAAAGTGGAATAGAAATGTTCTTGGATTCAGCCTTTCATATATATAATAATAGCTTATGTTGTAAATTATAGATGACAAAACGAGAGTTGTCTTGAAAAAAGTAAACGATGACTCTAATAGTGATTACATAAACGCCAACTACATTCGAGTAAGTATGCTTGCATCTTACTTCCGAAAAAAAATTAATTGCTTTGATCTCATATAAAATTGAATGATAGAGGTCTTTATGAATAATCGAAATTTAAATTTATCAGTTAGAATAATGAATGATGTCATTTTTTGCAGGGACTAACTGGTTATAAGATATGCATTGCATCACAGGGTAGGTTTAATAGCATATTTTTGTCCAGAGTAAGAAATAAACAGATCATTATTTGATGTTTCTTTCAGCTCCGGTCAAATCTACAGTAAATGATCACTGGAGAATGATTTGGCAAGAGAAGTGTCCAGCAATTATTGTACTCGCTGAGTTAGCAGAAAGACAAAACAAAGATCAAAAGGTACATTCAAAAAGTGGAATGTCTCAAAGATAATTTTATGAATTATTATGAAGCTGTGCTTGTTCTCGATTGTAGGTGAAATGCCATCTGTACTGGCCGACAAAGTTGAAAACTGAAGCTAAATACGGAGATATAACTGTCAAAGTTATAAAGATGGAAAAAATCAGTGAACCTCCAGTTACAGTACATTCTTTATCCGTTGCTAAGGTATGCGAAATATTGTCTTAACTTTTAAGTCAATTTATTTATCTTTAGCATCTGTTGCGAATGTATGAGAAATTGTGTTGTTACTAGGCAGTTTTTTTGGAATGATTACCAAATAGTGTTCAACAAATGAAATATAACTGGATGCTTGTCCAACAACTTAAGCTTCTGAAATAATATAGTTTATATCATTTAGTTTGCAGGATCCACTCAGAATTACCCTCCCAAATGTGGACTTTCTAATGAAAAAGACCATAACTTTCATAGCGGGTGCCTTTACACCCCGTCTACGTGCCTATCACTTTAAATTAATCTTGTCCACACTTGTTTCATGCTTTACTACTAGGATTACAGATATCCCTGCATTCGTGGCCTTCCTAAGTGCATAAAGAAGGTAAACAGGTCACATTTAATGTCCGTTTAATTTCAGCTAGGGCAAGTTGAAAGTCATGAACTGCTGGTGTTTCATTATAGAGGATGGCCCGATCATGGTATTCCATTCCCAGCTTCATCAGTTGTACGCATGCAGCAGTTTGTGAAACAAAGATTGTCATTTTCTGAACAGGGATTAGTTCTTATCCATGGCAGGTTAGACATCGGCTTTTACTCAGGACCCTCGATTTCAGTTCCAACTGAAGAACCTTTGTAAAGATAGGTCTACATTAGGTTTATCGTGATCCTGTGCTTACTATTCAGAGTAACTAACCAAAGCATCCATTTTTCCAACTAATGGGAAATCGTACCAAAGAAGAAAAACATAGTTTTTACTTGTTTAGATAATTGTTAAGAATTTTTGGAGGGAAATACCGGTCTTAGCTGTAGTCTCATCTATGAAAAAAATCAGCCATTCGGAGTTTGAGAGCGTTTTGATATTAAAACTGTTAACCGATAAAATTTGGATTATCATAAACGAAATGACATAAAGTCTCTTGTATCAATAAAACCTAATTTCATTGTTTCTAGTTCTGGTGCTGGAAGGACCGGATGTTACATTGCTGTTGATCAACTTCTGGAAAAGGCTGAAACCACTGGAATCATCAACATTTTCGATACGTGTAAAAATCTACGTAGAAACAGACCACAACTGATTGAGAACATGGTATAATTATATCAGTAACTGGATCTTGTCTCTACTTTCATTTTTATACGTTAACGTTACGTTACTGCCATAATGATATCAATTACCTTTGACAGGGACGTCTAGAAATATTATAATCAGCATGAAAAAAATATTGTTAGATTTGACCTTGGTTGTATAAGAAAAGTTCACTTCAGTTATCTAGTTCCAACGACCATTAATATTTTGTTGAGATGCTTCTGCTCATTAGATTGTTTTGGAAGAATACTTTATTGAACTTTCGTCTTTAACATTTCCAGCATATTCTATTTTATTCGAAGGTCATATTGAGGGCACCTGTAGTTCAATGGTTAACATATTTCATTTATTCTTACAGAATCAGTATATCCTGGTTCATCAGATTCTCCTAGAAGAGTTGATTCTAGGGCATGTCGCTTACCCAACTACAAGTTTCAGAGAGTCGTACGAGGAGAGACTAGCCGCAAGACCTGTGTCTAAAAACTTGAGAGATAAAATCGAAGAACAATTCCTGGTAAGCCTTAATTTTCAAAAATAAACATGGTTAAAGTCTAGCAACTAAAGAAAGTTGTTACAACCCCTGAGTATATTAAAGCCAATGTGGTTCTGTTCAAACCCCTTTCACTAATATATTTATGATGTGAAATATTTTCTGAAATGTAGAATCTTTTCGTGGTTCCATCCAACCTCTTTTCACTAAACTGAATTGATTACAATGTTCGTATTTTGTTGTGAAACTATAGTAATTATACGCATTTCTATGTTCATCAGATTTTCAAAGCTTCGACACCAATACAAGACGAAGATTCGCTGTTGATCGCTAAACTGGAATGCAATTTGGAGAAGTTACGATTTAAAGACATCATTCCAGAGAGAGAAAAACAGCCGAAAATATCGAATAATAAAACATCATTTATCAACGCCTCATTTGTTCATGTAAGTTTATCATTTTTCATCTTTGCATTTAGGAGTATTTCATAGATCTCTTACGCATTAACCTTATACTCAATTCCTGTCTATCGAACTCAATTTTTCATCTGCTATCATCGTGTTATCATATTGTAATGTATTTCATTCTCGACAATTGATGACAATCCTTGATGGAGATTCATCTATCTCCTGATTTTGAATATTGAGGTAGCTATGAACTCTATATTTAGATATATCAAGGTGCACTAACAGTGAGTTTTCATCCAGTTCACTGAGCTTCTTCAGACTGACAGTGACCATGAAATGCCGTCACTGTCAGTGTCCAAGACAGTGGCGTCATCTGGTGAGTTTATAACTACCTTAATATACAATAATGACTGTGACACATAACACACGTCAAACAACACACAGAATTTGATACTCGCAGCCGTTTAGGTCTTGGCAGATGAATCGCTTGTCCTTTGTTCATTTTCGTGTGCCATCATTTAATTGTGTTTCCTTTGATTTTCAATCCTATAGTGCTATCCTCTATGCGTCTAATAGATAACCACCAAGAGCATATTTGTTTCATTGTTATTCGCATTTTTATTATTTCAAGCAGAAAACCTCCAAAAGTCCTACCCCTACTTCATTTCTTAACATATTTACTTGAAACTTCCCATATACCTAAATCATATTGATACGCATCAATTAAATGGAACAGATTTTTGATAATCGCCGCCACAGAGGGATCCAAAATTTCCAAAACCTCGTATATTTCTGACGCAATGTAGGGATTAACTCCGCTCACGTTTGTGAACACGACAATAATAGCACAATACTTGAACTTGGGTATTCATGTCTCCTGTTATGTTCTAAGTGGAAACTAGCGTCACCTACGGCGAACATGTGTAACACACGTTTGTTAAAGAGCTGTCTACACGTACAGACGACTTTCCTCCAGTCGGATTTTAGAAATGTGAAATCTGATTTCTTCCTTTACTTTTAGCGCTGGTTTCAGTTCAGGCTATAATCGCTGGTTTCAATCCAGATTCTTATCTGGTTATAATTCCAAAAATGTCGGTTAATTTTGGAAATTTCTGGTCACAATTTCAGAATAATGCGCTGGTTCCAGTCCAGGCATTCATCGCCGGTCTCAGACCATGATGACTTTGCTGGTTCCAGTCCAGGAAGATCTTATCTGGCTATAATTCCAAAGGTTTCAGTTAATTCTCGAAATTTCTGGTCATAACTCCAGAATACTGCGCTGGTTCCAGTCCAGGCATTCATCGCTGGACTCAGTCCAGGATGACTTCGATGGTTTCAGTCCAGGAAGACCTTCGCTGGTTTAAGTCCAGGAAGGGTAATGTTTCATCGCTGGTATCAGTCCAGGATGACTTTCACTGGTTTCAGTCCAGGAAGGGTTATGTTTCAGTTGGTTATATGTCTTGAGTCAAACGTGTCATTGTAATTGCTTAGGTTCTCTTCAAAACTATTTGGAAAACAACCGTTGTTTGGATCATAAGTAGCAAGTTTTTTTTGGTAACATTTATCATTTATCTATAATAAGGTGAATAAGATATTTATGGTATTTGCAGTTGTATATTGGATTCTATGCATCGCGTTTTTATTGTCGTGGTTCTTTTAATCGGACTCGAGGGCCCTAGTGGACTCTGTTCACGTGGGGCTGGTTAGGGGGCCACTGCATTGTCTGACGAGCTCCTTTTCTCTGATTTCAGAATTTGCATTTATTGGAGTTCAACGCTAATCTTTTTCCTCTTGGAGTAGCTACGAATCTAATGGGACCTCGTTGGACAATATCAGCCAGTGGCTCGCCCCCTTACGAGGTCGGACGAGGGCGAAACACCCCACAGCTTCAGAACACCATTCGAGGGTGCCTTTCATCAGTTTACTCAATAAATAACAAATAAAGATCTGAGAATCACCGCCACGTCCAATACTTGATCTCGTAAGTTTTGTGGAGAATCGGCATATTTGCGGGTGGTAAATATACAGTTTAGGATTCCTGTGTGAGTTTTCCTCTTGTTGGCGTCATTTTCACCCCATTTCTTAGTTACACGATAGCCACAGGGAAGATATGGATCACTTAGAATACGAACATGTCCTAGGTGAAAACTAGCGTCACCTACGGTGAACATGTGTAACACACATTTGTTATCGAGATTCTTGGCGGATTGAGTCGTCGAATAAACTTGGCAGATGTTTCTTTTCTCGGCACTGTTTCTTTTCCCGCCTTGACCCAACCGTATCTTTTAGCAGTTTTCCTGTTTTCACTCATGATTATCGTTATTTTCTCCCCATTTCTTAGTTACACGATAGCCACAGGGAAGATAGGAATCACTTAAAATATGAACATTTTTATAACAAGTCCTCTATGGGACATACGTACAGCGTCAGTTGCTGGAATTGCAGGCCCGCGATCGAATCTAGGCTGGGTTGGGTATTTAGATATCTAATTTTTCAAATTTCTATTAAATCCATATTTACTATATTAATAAATCAATTTGAACCAGCTAATGGGATAAATATCCATTAATTTTTTCATCGATTATTTAAATATAATATATTACTAATCTTTAATCATTAACTGGTAGAGCCTACACAGGTTTGAATCACAGTAGCTTACTTTCTTACGACCTATCTGATATCATCGGATGATTCTGATTGTGTTACTGGTATCAGTACATGAACATGGACGGGTGCGAGAACCTCGATATTAGCGATTGGCATTATATTTTTTGACAAAATACAGGGATTACGTGCACTAGTAAATAGTTTCAGTCTGGCGTACCGGTATTTAAATTTTCAAGTTTATCTATACTATTGTTCCAAGACCCCCGTAGGGCAGAGATAAGTTAATACATTTTTGTATTGTGGGCCTGCGATCGAAACTGGGTAGGGGCACGTTATTCAGAATTTCAATTTTCATTACTTTTATATGACCACACGTTTACCAGTATGCCTTTTGAACCGTTAACTTAGGATGGCGGCAGAAATTGCTTATCACTTCTTAGCAGCTATATTTCACTCTTATTTTTTTATTTTATCATTCGGAACAATTTCAGACGATGACTGCAGATAACGTGTTTATATCAACTCAAAGTCCAATGCCGAACACAATTACAGATTTCTGGCAGATGATCTACAATTATGGATGTACAACAATTGTGATGATGCACCAGGAATACCCTGAAGAAATGGTATGTGTGTAGATATCTTACTTTAGTCACACTGTTTCGTGTCGTTCAACTAGTACTTGTTTCTCTTTCAGACCTGCTCAAATTATTGGCCTTCAGCCATGAAAATGGATTTCGGTCCATTTACTGTGAAGATCGATCAGCCAATTACGATGCCTTATTCACACACCATATGTCGAAAGTTGACCCTATTCAAAGGACAGGTTAGTTTAATTTAGTCGGAGAAGTATTCGGGTAAGAGGAAAGGGAAGTTAAGAGAGTACGAAAAGCTACTATAAAGTTATGATCCAAAAACGAGAATAGGAAAGTGATTAAAACCTATTCTCGGTATCAAAAGTCACACCTTAAAGTTTTCTTTTATTTCAGGAAAGTCGTCAGATTCAACAGATGCAGTTTTTAGGGTGGCTTAAAGATGAATTGGTACCAGATGTACAGAGTCTATTTGATTTTGTAAATCTGTTAGTTGGTGAACGTACATACAGTTGCCCTATAGTTGTTCACTGCATGTTTGTATCTTTATTCAATCTTATCGATTATTAACTTTATAAAAACACAATTCTATTGAATGTTCATTCCACGCACAGGGACAGTACAACAAGAACTGGATTGTTCTGTGCGGCGTTCGACCTAATTACCAATGCGCCCTCTGGTGAGCAAATCGATATCTACCACAGTATACAGAAACTAAGGATGTCGAGACCTCAGTTCATCCCTAATGTGGTAATTAGTTGTTGTGTTTTGATGGCGTCTTATCCACGGCCGCGTCTGCGTGGACTTTATTTTACGAGATAACCCAAATACCATCTAAAATATATTCATTTTTTGTATGATAGGTCCATGGTGGGCTGACGATGAAGCCCATTGTTGGTGGAAGTAATCACATTCAAAAAGGCAGCATGGCGGCCATATTTGTTACCAAAATATCGATTTTAGTCATTTTTGTCCAAATTCCATTAACTATGACTAGAGTGTAGGATTTCATTAAAGTATTATAGTTATCGATATTGGAAGAACCTACACTCTCAGACCCAAACTTGACCGAATTTTTTTTAAACTTGATATGAAGTTATCATAGGGGATGGGTCAAACTTAGCAAACTAGCCCTGTTAATGTGAAATTTGAATATAAATTGTACCAAGTTGTTTTGGGCCTACATTTTATATGATCGAAATTTTGATACAACAATAAACTACAAAGATATGGACAATAACGACATTTACTAGATTTTAAATGTTTTAAGATCAGTTGGTACAATATTAGTTCTCCACGTGGTGCTTAAGACATTAAATAGTTCATTTTTACATATATCTTTTAAACTATTGACATTTTATAATAACAACGAATGGCAGAGCTGTGGCAAATGTGTAAAGTTTTGGAGCGATGCGTTTTACAATAATGACACCAGGGGGGCTGAATACATGAAATAAGGATGTAGTCAGATTTTAAGTTTCGAGAATCTTTTTTTACCCTATCAATGTTCCATAATCACAATGAATTGCAAAACTGTAGCCCATGCCAGAATACAGTCAGGTGTTAAGTTTCGAGACAATGCGTTCTACGAAAATGCCGACAGGGGGCGCTGAAAACATGAAATTAGCCCCATTAAACTATGTCTATTAATCTATCAATGTTTATTGAACAATGAATTGCAAAACTTTAGTCCATGCAAGGATGCAGTCGGTTAAGTTTGGAGAAAATGCGTCTACAATAATGCCACCAGGGTGCACTAAAAATATGAAATAAGGCCCGTTTGACTATATCTATGATTATATCAATGTTCTAAGATGAATTGCAAAACTGTAGTTCATGCAAGTATCCAGACAGGAGTTAAGTTTGGAGGAAATGTGTTCATACAATAATACCACAAGGAGCGTTGCTTTTAGGTCTTTAAGATGTCCGGGGGATGTAAATGTGTTCGGAACTAACGCAACATCTAGTTGTTAATAAACATTCTAAAGGAACATTACATGATTTATTGCGTGTCTTTGTATTTTTCCAGGAACAATACAAGATGCTTCACGATTTGGTAATTCAGTATTTTAGTAGGTTCGATGCATACGCGAATGTCACTTTGTCGTAAATGCTCAAAGGATGTACCACAACCATTAACTGCGATAAATGAAAACAATATAAACAATAACTATCATCAGAACAATAGAAGTATAAGTTATCTAATTATCTAGCAAATAGGTTTCAGTCGGATGAAAATGTTATAATCTCATTTATATAATATAGAATATCAAATTTACTATAATACGATACAAAATAATTTGGAATGATATGATATAATATAATATGATTGTATATCATCATATCAGACTAAATTATGATATAATATGATTTACATTATCAAATAGACTGTATAATAGGATTGTGACTTTTAATGAAAGGTAGTCACCCAGACAAAGATGGCTATAATCTAACAGGTGCTATACTTATATGCTAATTTACAATATTTTATAACTTTTTTCATAGAATATCAATATTCAAGTTTATATATCAAAAGAGACAATATTTTGTATACCGATGTATATTTGTATTTTGTAAAATTTAATTACCTTACGACTGTTAAGCATGTTTCGACATATCTTCTACAAATAATAGTATATAAAGTGTATCCATTTTGTAACGAAATAAAGGTTTTTTTAATAGAAAATTTTGACCTTCAATTTCGTTTCAAGGATTTTGATGGGATACGCTACAATGGTTTATCGTGATGAAAACAATCATTCCTTCAATCGAATATATTGGATGAAAATATATTATTTTCAAGTGAAAACTTCCTTCTTCATATTAAAAAAAATATGTATTATATATCAAACATTACGCTATATTGGTGGATTATTCCCCGTACTATCAAATCAATAACAAATCTCACTGTGTAAATTTGGTTAAAGTTTTCTTGAATCGGCATACGGCCATCAACGGGTGAAAAAGATTATTGCCGTGTTTCTTTAAATATGACGTGGGCAGGTGCTTTTTATCACGTTATTCAGGCATATATTTTAATATTCATGGACTAAATATTACATGCACATCTTTCTATTTTGATTTGCTGTAAGTGATGATGTGGACGGATTTTGAAAGTGATGAAAAACAAGCCACTTTTGTTTTAGCCTAAACATTAAAAAAATCATGTAAGTAAAGTCTGTCCCAACCGAACTTGAGCCCGGCAACTTCCACTACAAGGGTATCATATTACGTGTGTGTACTACACTGAACCTGTCAAAAATAGCGTCTGCAACTGCTCATTGCTATAGATACGTGCGAGAATGCATAAAACAGCCTATATTAGTAAGAGATGCAGTCTTAGCTCCATAGACATGCTTCTTTTTATATACTCTTTCATCTAGATATCACATAATTTTCTGTTGGTTACTTGATTGGTTAGACATATCCTTCATCTGTTGTTGTGGGAAGAGAGTTTTCATGTCAAAGCA
>JAYMFW010163149.1:6050-17449 GCA_036785005.1 Tubulanus punctatus
ACAGCGCAATGATCTCATATTCTGTAAACCCAATGACAATTCGTATATCTATATATAAATTCAAATACTAATGAAATCGATCGATCAATATTGATCAAAATATCGCATCAAACAAGATACCTTATATCGATAATGAACACTATATCCGTGTCGGTAAATTAAAATGATGGTGATGATGGCATCTGATGATGGCAGTTAGGCAGCTATTTTGAAATATTCTAAATTTGTGGGATTTTTATTCTAACAAGATACCTTATCCGCCACTCTGTCGACAACTTGTTTGATTTTTTTCACCATACTTTCATCGGCGTTCTTCATCAAACCCGTCAACGCTTGTTTAGCTTGGCGTCCCATCTTTTCGCCATGTGTTCGATCGATCGAGTGTTGAATTTGTGTGAATTTCAGCGCGTCCGGTAATGGTTTCAGAGCTCGCCGAACTTGTTCAATGTTATTGATAGTTATACATAGTTGTTCGGTGACGTCGAATTGTCCAATTTCATCGTAATATCCGGCGGCTCTCAGCTTCTCGTGAATCAAATCAGCGTAAAATATAGCTCCCTGACACATGTCCTATAAATGGAAATGAATGCATGACGGATTCATCTAAAATAAAACTTTTCAATGATTAACAACTTTAGCTATAGAAAAAACATATTCGTCTATAATATCCATGTATATTTTAAAATTATTTGGGTTTTTTCAATAAGACAAAACATGGACCGATCCCATAATCCTTAGCCAGGGTTTCCTTTCCAAAAATCGGAAAGTAATTTGGAGTTGGTTTATACTTTGATCCGATTGTTACAATGGTGTCGAACGTTCATATCAAAGCTTCGACAATCCAATGAACTAAAAATCAGACTGAATCTTAAAATCAGTCTTGATATACGTACATCTGTAAGTCTCGTAACGTATGCATACGATCCACTGAGGTCAGGCCAGTCTAACTGTCTCCAAAATTCAATAATCTGTAAAATTTCGATCATAATAGCGAGTATTAATTTTCACGAAACCCAATCCACTGTTTCATGTCACCATTAATGATTTCATGACAATACCTGTCCGAAACAGCAACACACATCAACAGCAGAGGTACTGTGTTTAACTCCCGATTCTACTTCAGTCATCTGAAAATCATGTTATCAATCAACGGTAATTAACTCAATCAATCAAAGTAGAAATTATTGTATAACATAAGTAACATCAATGGACCTCTGTTAAAGGGACAACACTGTGGGCACCAGTGATTGATACGATGTAAAGATATTGAAGGATATCATACTAATAAATACAGTAGACTCCGTCTATAACGGTGGAGCTGGGACCGATTATATTTTACCGTTATAAACGAATACCGGTATAGCTTTCAATGTAACAAGCAATTGAATGAAACAGACAGAAATGTTTTTAAGAATTTCACCGTTTTGAGCGGATTACCGGATAAAGTGGTACCGTTATAGGCGGAGTCTACTGTAACTTCCGAGTTTAGTGGATGAATCCGCAGGAAAGTAGGAAATGATAAATTCATTTTGAAGTCATATTAAACGCTTTCTCTCCGTCTCAAAAAAAGGATTGAATATTTTTTAGGTCTTGGGTTGTTGCGGTAAAACCACCACATAAATTGCCAGGTTGATTATTTGTAGATTGGAATCATTTAATGAAAATGATGAAAACCTAGAATATGACACATACTCAGTGATAGTGATTAAAAACATTGATAAAAATTTTGAATAGGGTAATTTCTATGAATATATACTACTGCTTTGATAAACTTATTCTACCTAAATATAGTTATTTTTGCTGTAAATAAATATTGAATAATTTGAAGATATAAAAGTAACTTATTGATTGGTTAGTATTTGGCATGCAGATGAAAAATTAGTAAAGATTAGTATAAAGCGAGATAAACGATGATAGTTGCCCATTTTTTTTTTCATTTTCAAACTCTACATCATAACGATATTGAAGAAAACAGGCAACTATCATATAAAAATCTTCATAGCAAAGATAAGTTTCTACAAGTCTCATCAACTGATAATTGGAGATGAAAGTAAAAATACAAGATATTGCTAAAAATATAAGAGTTAGTTAGTACCTCTTTAACGTCCTGGGTGCGTAAAGTGCGAAATACATGTATTGAATTTCATTTCGAAAAAATGCGTGTGCTACTTGCAAATATTTGCGTGACAAAGTTTTTTGTAGATCTCAAAATTTGAATGGCCTGTACGAAGCAAGCTGTAAGCACATTAATTCAGATGTAAGCAGAGGTTAGAACTTGGATTAAGTTCTGCTTTGAGCGATAAAAAATCTGGCCACCAAGAATAAGATAGGTTAAGCTCCATTTTAAGTGAAATTTGATACGTGACCTTCATTTGGATAACACTTTTCAAAATCAAATTGATGTTGACTAAAATTATTTCATGTATTTTTAATGCATACCTTATCGAGGTCAACTGCTTTTCGAATACGTTTCATGAGTTTATGGCGAGCCATAGGTAACCATCTCGATATCACAGGTTTAAACCAATCATAGAAATGGCTAATTGATAATCCCTTGCGATCACTAAAATAGGTAACGAAAACTGAAGAACAATACTAATTGGCAAAATTCCGATCGTTCCAATACATGATGAAAATAGCATTTCGTCTGCGAGAAACGGGGACCCTATATATTAGGACTCAAATATAGAACTAAAGATGTTTGTAACTCACTTTGAAGGCAAACGCTCTCTGAATTTCATGAATTCCTGTAACGCTAGATATAACTCGAATAGTTGTGACTGTGATTGTTGTAGATGAGGACAGTCTAATTCTGAATCCTCGACTGCTGCAGTTGAGACGTGCACTTTATCTAATTCATTATTCATGTCGACTCCGAGCTGTGAAAATAAGATGAATCACATTCATAATGAAATTACAATACAATGGAGACGATTTTTAAAATCTCGCTATTTTTGTATGTTTTGAAAATAATCGAATACCGCTGAAAGGTGTTTTCAACCGAGAGGGCATATACATTACATAAAATAGCGTCATGTCAACAGCTGTTAAAATACATTTAAAAGAAAAGCAGAAAGGCACGCAAAAGCGATAAATGCAGAAAATATTCAGAAATCGCCACTTCAGATTTGATCAACGAAGAACGAAGATAAACAGAGTGCGTGTTTGTATTAAGTATGATTGTCTTAGAAACTTGTATAACAATAGAACAGATAATATAATATACAACATTCGCCTTTACTGGGTGATTGTGTTTCTAATATTCTAAAACTATCTATGCAAAATTTCTATCAGCGTAAATGTGTAAAAATGTGTCTCAGAGGTTCAAACGGTGCAAGGAGGCTGAGGCATATATTTCTAAATCCTATCAAACGGTGTTAACCTACGACTATAAATAAACTACGCCGTGGTCCATAATATAAGTGTTAACTATTTAAGAGCAGTTTTAACACGGAGACCCCCTGATAAAACTAACAATGTCCTCTATAACATCGATTCTAACTACATGTACTACCTTCTTACTGGTCTGTGGGGACAACAAGTTCATACTGATTAATAAATCTAAATATTCTTAATTTTTAATGTTTTCTAAATCGAGGTACTGCGAAACAAAGCGAACTATATGAAATATGTAAATGTCGAGTATGTTTCTAGGAATGAAAGAAGGAAATATGGATTACAAATGCGTGACGTATGCAAATTAAACCAATGACGTCATCAAACCATGCAATAGATGTCATTGTGCACATTTTTATTGTAATTTCTTTTAGGTTCACAGTGACATCGATAAAAATTAGTTAAAACTATATCAAAGGATTACAGATGGTTAAATGAATATTAGTAAATTAATGAAAGGTTAATATCAGACATAGGGAAAGACTGTAATAACGAAATATAAGAGAATACCTCATCAGCGACGGCCTTTTTCACATCGGTTGTGAGCTGGCAAAACAACGAACCAAAAAACTTAACATAAAACACCAATAAAACATTAAGAGCATTTCTAATCGTAGCAAATCGTCATACTCTCGATAACGGTCCATGATTAAGTGCTTGGAATTTACAGAGTTTAGCGATGAATTGCCATGATTACATGATACCGGTACATGTTTCTTTTTAAAAAATCTTACACGCAAAATTCAAAATATGACCTATACCAATAATTTTCATATGGAAAGGAGAGAAGATAGAGAACTGCGTAAAGTGATTACTGTAAGATGAAGGCGATAGCAGGGAAATAAAATAAAACCCTTAATTCATAGATCAGATATTTCATGAATAGAAGTTAGTGATGTAAGCAAACGTTGTGGATGCATAGCCGAGCGTGTGGGTTGAGGGTATATATAGAATCAAAAGGAAAACAGTCGAGGTAATAGAAAACTAATTCAAGACAGAACCAAACCGTTGGCGGATTAAGAACTTTTTATAGGGGATTTACTTCAAAAGACAAAGCATAAGCAGTAATCATTTTTTAGAAATCCCGTGGATATATTTTCTATTGATAGATGTGGTGAAAATGAACTTTTCTAGTTGCCACCGATGTACCCTGGAATACAATTCTCAATTAATATAAAGGAAATTTATTGTTTGTTTCTTGAATACCAAAAATTAATTACTGCGTTAAATACGTACCATATTCTCCAATTGTCTGTAAGTTAACGTGAAATACTTCACAGAAATCACCCTGAAAGTGAGGAAAATGTCGGTAGTCACATTTTGATGAGATAATCTAAAAATTGAAAGTATATCACGATGAAACTTACGATTCAATGATTTTATCGTGATATTGTAAACCCTTTTGTATATCAGTATTCAACATGTTCACTAACTCAGTTAAACATTGAAGTATGTCATCTTCATTCTATAATGTATAAAAACAATAATTAGCTACTTTCAAACGTAATCTCATAGAATAATCAGAATTGACTTGTTACGTTACCCTGGTGTACGGTTTTGAAACTGCATATACCCTCTTATACCATTCATGATTTCCGCGCTAGAATATACAACAACAACAAAATAGACAGACATGCTTTCACTTATAGAAAATGGAAATACATTCTAACGATATTTCAAAGCATTTGTTATAGAGTATGAGCCTTGAGAAAATGTCAGGATAAATTCAAACATATACCTTTAGAACTGTGGTAATTTCATGTGTTATGTCCTTAGCGAATGGACAACACTTGTAAAACACCTCCATCTCATGCAACAGAGCAATACACCTGAGATAAAGTGTTAACATAGTATACAAAAATATAGAAAACTCGATTACTGGTAAAAGATGAGTGATCAATCATACTTGAGCATATTTTGCAGTCGTACTTGCGCCGTTCTGTTGGCTGCAGGAAAAACGTCTCTAATTTTGGACAATAACCCGAGACAATAATCTATAAACATCTGGAACGATTCTGCCAAAGATTGCAACTGAAAAATAATCGATGATAAATGGGATATTTCTATTGATTACCGCAACCATTAAAGAGATTCTGAAAATTTTCTATTTTCCAAATTACAGAATTAATACATTGTTGAGCTTTATCGGGTAACAAGAATTTCATTATTTTGTATAATCAGAGAAAATGGACTCTTTTATTGGGACACGGCGTGGCGTCTCTATAATTAAAGAAAGAATCTGATTTTCTTTATTTTTTGAAACTCTGTCTTTAAAATCAATCAAAACTAGGACAAGTGTCGTGATATTTATAGTGACTATTTGCTTCCTTCTTGGCGGCCTTTTTCGGTTCTGAATCTACTGGTTAGCGTTCCTGTCAACGTAACGTCAAGGAAATTGTCTTCAATCAGCGGAATGATGAATTTTTACCTCGTCTCGAGAAAGACCACCTGGTGCCCAAACTACGTCCAATTCTTTCAAAAGCCGTAACAACACTTCATAATCAAACGGATGTTCCATGTGTTTTCTGCTGTACGCCATCCATCGACTGTAACGAATTCACGATGACGTTATTAAAGTTCAAAGTTTAATCGTGATTAAAAGATAAATTTTCAGAACGAAAAAAAGTTTCTGTCGTTTCGTTGAAAATATTGATGAATTGATGAAGCAAAACAGATTTAATGAGAACAAATGGGATTTAACTTTTTGTAGAGGGAGAAATCCATTGCGAAAATATGGGTCCACTCACTGTGCTGGTTTAAATCGATAAAAATCATAGTGAATATGTCAAATTATAATGTCGAGGAGAAATTAAATCTTCCACCCGTGGTAGATGATTTTCTGTGACTCGTTTCAGGTTTTCTCCTTCACTCGCCAATGAGAATATCGTCACTCGTTACAGAAAATCTTGTTCTCACCTACCACTTCTTGGTAGATTCTATTATTCTGTATGAATCTACCCCACACAATTCACGTACACCCTTTAGTTTAGTTCAACCTTTAGCACAAATCGGAAGATTTTATTCGACTAATTATCGAAAAGGGTTCATTAATATCATTGAATAAAAGTGACAGATTTAAGTTTATTACAAATATTTAGTGAGAATATGAATTTTTCGGGTTTTGTTTAACTCAAAATGGGTGAATTTTAATAAAACCGATGGTGTTATTTTGAAACCTACATCTATGGTTGCAAAATCTATCTAATATTTACGTACATGTAGTCAGAATCAGATAGAATTCAGACTGGGAAAAGCATTTATATACCTTGGGTTAAATCTAATTTTCTAGCTGAAAGAGAAAAATTGTTTTATAAACTCACCACACTGCCTGTTGTATTTCTGTTATGTCACCTTGTATCGCATGTTGATGTAATATCGTCAACGGAGCCTGGGGCAGCTCACCGGTCCATTTATATGACGGTTCCTTTTTAGAAAACAAAATTCTTTCATGATTTCACTGTAGCATCGTGTTTATGTCAGCACAAGACAAATCTTTTGAAGGTTTCTTATTATGTTTTCTTTAGAAAGAGTCTAATTTCTTTTCATGATGGATACTTTTTCTTTACTGAGTAATTTTGTTTGCAGTGTGACGTCATTTTGTGTGATCTTTATGGATTCTTTCTGATGTCAATCATTCCAATGAACCATACACGAAAATAGATAATGTTTACTTTTACAATTGTCGGTGTCGTAATTTTTTTTCTTGGTGGTTTTGCAGTGAAAGTTTCACCCATTTTTTGATGTTTTATTAGCTCAGGTCCGGGGTTCAGTGTAAATGTATCACCCTCCAGCGGCAAACATATACATTCAATAATCAATTCGTATAAAGATCAAACCGATACCTGATCGATAGATCCAGGGACTAAATCTGAATAAATGTGTCCTGAGAAAGTTTGTAGATGATAAAAGCTATGTCTTATTTCTACAGTAATTGAATCACTATATTTTGCCGTCAGATATTACTCAGACATATATACAATATACCAAATGATTCGATGTATCTTGGCGTATAAATCTATGAATTCTCGTATAATGGCAGATGAATACCAAACCAAAACTATTTGTTTTACTTCGACAATATTTACGTAGACAGTATAGATGAAACCATGTCTAAATTCAAAAGCCCAAGTCTTGAATAAATTATTGCGGAACCTGTGGTTTTCCGTATTATGCCAGGTTCCAAGATTGATTTACGCACCGGGAACTGACGTAATTCATGTTCTAGAAATATCACCATCAGATCTTGATGTTGACGAAAATCGGTCCAGTTATCTTCCTCAGGAATTCCACGATCTTCGCGAGTCCCGAGAGCTATTCTCAGTCGTATCTGACCTTCTACTGACGACAGAGAAGACCTTCCCTCAAGGTCATACCATTTATCTACACCAGTTGATGGAATATCCTAATGATAATGATAAAAAAGAAAACCCAGTTCCCAGAGCTCTAAATCGAAGCTTTCAAAATCATTTATCATCAAAAAAATATATGACCAATATATTGCGTCGTGTTGTACCTGTACTTTATCAATTCTAATACAAGTAAGATTTATTACTGACATCATTTCAATAAGATATCAAAATTATACGTTGATTGGTTGGGATGCATTCCAAACTATAGAACACCGCATTCCGGATTATCAAATAGCTTCGTTAAAATCATTTGTGAAACAGATTGGACCCGTTGAATACTTACATCGAATCTAAGATTGACGCAACCAAGAAAATCATCAACATTTCCGGAGCCACCTGACCGAGCCGACTGAGCGATTTGTTTAAATACTCGCCCTAGACCTTTGAATCCTTGAATTTCATTCAATTTACTCGCTGCATCAAAAACAGATGTCTCATCGTCGTGGTCCCTAAAAAATGAAATTTTAATCGTATCAGAAAATATTCTCCCTATTTGAAATCACTCTTTGCACCATTTTCTTGTTGGTTGGAGTGAAGCAGGTAAAGGGAATAGAAAATTGTTCTTCTAAAAAATACAGGGTTAATATAAGGGTTTTAAGAGATAAAGTTTAATAGAATTGACCGAATGAAAAAGGTTTACTCATCTGACTCCATTTCAATAGAAAATGTTTTATTCATTGTAATTTTACAGTGGAGAGGCGACCGTAATTATGGTTAGAAATTGAAAAAAGGTTTTTCCGATTGAAATATGAATTGAGAGAACGTTAACCAAAATCTATGCAAGATATAACTTGATCGCAATTGCAATTTAACAGTAGAATTACATATTGTACTTTCGTTTTTATCTTTTAACTGAGAACTTATGTATCTTGCAGCTTAAGTAAAAAGTATCGTTGAAAGAAAATCTTGCCGATCGGGTTGTCAATGTCACGTCATCAAACATTAATTTAAACCTCGATCGTGTGCTGTTCTTTTTTTCTGTATACAGGTGACTGAAGGCATCCATGCCGTAGGATATTCAGTTTGTAATTCCAAACGGATATATACATCATTTATCGGCGAGTGTATCAATGACATAGAGTCATTAGTCGAGCATAAGGACGATGATGTATGGTAAATTGGATGTCTACATTGCACACAAGTGCCCCGTCCAGTAATTAGGATCTCAACGT
Source organism: Tubulanus punctatus (assembly GCA_036785005.1). Lineage (NCBI taxonomy): Eukaryota > Metazoa > Nemertea > Palaeonemertea > Tubulaniformes > Tubulanidae > Tubulanus > Tubulanus punctatus. The sequence continues at coordinate 15,028 of JAYMFW010163149.1, forward strand.
CACCTTCCTTTTCCATGTTAGTTCAACTAACGCGACACGGCATCTCAACATCAACGTGACTTTTACCGACTAGGCGGAGGGTCTGTTATAGATTTGTGTTTATTTCTTTGAGTAAGAAATCAATCAAACGCCAAGAGAGTATTGATGAATAATTTTCTTCCAGTAATTTTTGAGAAAATGTCGACACACTGCGATGAAGTTAAATCAGGTCTTATCAAAGTTGTGCGCGCCACACCCTAGAATTTTTATCAGATTTGACGCTCGTTCAGTGAGCAGAGAATGTGTCAGCTCGACCACAATTTTCAGATGAAATCAGAAATATTTACCAGATATCCAGATGTAGTCTATCCGTCATGTGGTCGTCTAAATCACTGGAATCACATAATAGACTTCAATTAGTTTCAAACATGAAATATAGGAAAAAAAATGTAATAGACGCTGGGTTCATATATATTGTACGGTATTCGTTATGGGCACGATATGAAATTTAACATGGAAATAGTTCAGTGTTACGTGATATAATTGAAATATGAGCTTTTCAAACACCTAATACCGTATATCGTATAGTCCTACGCGAAATAGGCAATTTCAGTACCGAACAAACTCGATTTTCCTTCAGTGGTGTCATTTTCCTCTGTGTTACGCAATATAAGCCAGATTAAACACTGTAAGATGAACTAACCCCACAGGCCATCAGATGAACGAAACATACAAGTTCTATTTTCGTGTAATTTGAATAAACAAATGCGGTGATGTCACATGTTTTGTTTCGGACGGAATCCCATGGGGCGGGGGGCATTCATAAGATTTAGAGGGAAATTGAAAAGTAGGCAAAGAAAAGTTTGTTATGACAAAAATTATGCCCCCAGTGAAACCTCCCCCTGCCAATGTGAGGGTAAATCTCAAATGCGTCAAACTGCACAGAACTTTGCCTGTAGGTAAGGATAAAAACAAGGTACAATTGTAATCTTCTTTCACCAAACAGTCAGGCTACGATAGCTGTATAGAGCTCTTGTACATAATGTCATTCCGTCATTATTGGAGCTCGAAACTGAATTTGTATCTTTTTTTCACATTATCACCAATATCAGGGTCAATGCAATAGATATTTGCAGGTTGATTTTCAGTATTGACATTCTATACGAGGCTTGAATTATTTCATTGCTGACCGTCAAATAAGGTGGATTTATCACTAGTTACGCAACACGTACTAAGCAGGTACACGTCAATATGGCCGAATGACAGGATACATCGTTATTTCATGATATGTTTGAGATACACAATTATATGAGGGATGTGATTTATACGTCAGTCACAGAATAGATTTACTCTGCTATTTCACGAATGATTTGTCCTTCCCTCTGAGGAACGAGGGGTTCTCTTTTGTACTAGAAGTTATCATTATTTCAGGAATAAATTACTGAGTTGACGACACGAACTCGATCTCAACATGAGATACAATTTCACGACTCATTAGTTCAGATCATGTTACCATCAAAAACTATATTATCACCGACCAGATACATCTAAAGAGTAACTTAGTGAATAATTAATCTGCCTGATGATTCGATTAAAATAGCCCTAGAAAATATAATGTACGGTCTGGGATTGTCGCTTTATAAAAATGATCAAACAGCATAGAATCTCCCTAACTTTATGTACTGATACAGATTCTAATGAATATTATATGATGTAATCAGATTGAAACGATTTTTAGCTTCACGTTTGGGAAGACGTAAAATGTATTCCATTGTTGCAATGCGTAGGTGGAGAAATTATGAAAAGAATGTAACTTACAATCTGAATTTTTCATTCCAGTTTGGATTCAGAGTTTCGGTAACAACAGATGTTGAACGGATGTATTTAGCGGGTAAAATGTCTCTTACGACTGTGTGTTTCTCCTTTTTACGTTTGATGCTCTGGGAGAACTTTTTCAAGGCGCTACTCCTTTTCTCTTTGAGTTTATGAAGTGGTTCCTCATCAGATGAGAATCCACTTTCACTATGCGTACGATCCATATCACGTCGACTTCCTGGCATTATTCCCAACATACAGTATGGATCACTGAAACCTAATAACGAATAATAGCACAATCAACCTAGAAAATTGTCTTTGAAATTTATTCGAAATCACAACTGGATTTCGAATTTCGAATTCCAGTTTAAGAATTTGTTGATTTCGGAATGACGCCGACGGCTTGGTCGGTTAACGGATTTTGGCCCTTCTAATTACTCCGGAGAAGCACAATCGAGAGACATGCCTTAGAACTAAGGGCAATATCATTCCTATTACAACAGGGTACTGCAGCTAGCTATTAGCTGTTCAGTAGTTCCAACTTTTTATGAGATATCTTTTAACCGTTCCCATATTTTATTCTAACTTTCTTGTTAGAAAGAATTGTTGATTAATCTTTATAATTATA
>JAYMFW010163259.1:0-12055 GCA_036785005.1 Tubulanus punctatus
AAATACAATTGGGACTTAGATTCTTGTCCGACTTAAGTGTAAATCCGGCTCATACAGATCCGACTTATGCTTACTCTACTGTACATGCATACAAACATGATGTGTAATAGGATAGCAGTGGTAAAAGGAATCGAGGAATTTTAAGATTTATATTTATAATTTTGTAGAGAAATGTCGTCTTTGGGCAGAATTCAAAAAGGGGAAAAGCAGGTAAAAATAGAAAATCCTAGATTTGATTACCTAGAAAATCTCTGAATGAACGAAATCCTAAAATACTTACCAATTTTCCAATTTTCAGAAACAAGTATCTATTTCATCAAGTTCTTTAAAGGTGACGTGGAAAGAAAGGACTGCAAGGCGAAGCTAGTTTTTCAAGCACAACATTTCTGTGGAATTAAAGAATGGACAGAAGGGGACGGGAAAAGGAAACAAATCTCGTGCAGCGCTATATTCACGAAAGACTCTGATCCGTTTGTTATATATTCACACACTAGTAATCTGATCGAGTCCAACGATCACAAAAGTCTACTGGATAAAATTCGTCGGGAAATTTCGTTGTTTGATCAAAAGATTTCTTGTGAGTATCAATGAAAATGATTTTAGCAGGCACATTTTTTACATCCCGCACGAAAAATGGTCCAATTTTCTAAACCAGTCACACTTTGTTGCCGTGATTCACTTGTCACCGTTTGACAAACATTTGGTAGCTAGGCACAGATGGATGCGTTTAGCGTCCGATTTTCGGATCCGATTAACCAGAGACAATAGCATATTCCTCTTCTGTTGTGTATGGATAAACGGATGTGTGGTTACCTGAATACCTATAGCTTTAGCACGAGTTGTTATATTTTCAGTGATTATAGCCTTGGTTACGTGTCAGTAAAGTGTCTACCCTGTTGTTTGATAAATAATGGAAACCATGTCTCCCCATACAAAATCCTAGCTACGGACCTGTCTAAGGGTACACTCCGCCCGCAGTGGTTTCATTTCACCTTCGGTCGATACGATAGTAAAGCCGAATGAAACGCTGTGAAGGGAGCGTATGTCTAGGGCTGAATGAAATATCTCAGTTTATCATTTTCATGTTTTCAGACCAATCGTGGGATATGTATCAAGGTGACAACTCAAATTTGACCTTATACCAGCTTCACCTGACGCCGTTTACTTTGGCATTAACAAATACGAATAACTACAATTTGAATCATCATTCTTGGGTAACTTTTGTTCATACTTTGGGAGATATACAAGATGTAACACAAGTCGATTCGAGCAGGCTTCAGTTCACATACAGAAACCTACGAAACCAATCCACAGGTAAACATACAAACCAAGTCAAATTTTCTTCAAAATTTAATCTCGTTTTCAGCTACTGTCATAAAACAGGGTCCCAATCTTCATTATTTATTTCATTCATTAGGAATACACAGCTAAGTCGTCAACCTGTCTAATATGGTCAAATCTTGGCTCCGGGAGTGATGACGTTTACTGTCTAAGTGTCTAATAAGTACCACAATTTCTGGGTTTCGACAACGACTTCAAACGGTCCTCTTAGATGATACTACAGCAGAGTACGCATAAGTCGGATCACTTGGGACCTTTGAATTTTGTCCGACTTATGAGAATTCCTACTAACACATTGTTTTTTTGCATTAGAAAATATAATTGGGACTTAGATTCTTGTCCGACTTAAGTGTAAATCCTGCTCATACAGATCCGACTTATGCGTACTCTACTGTATTTTGTTTGGATACCGTTCTACCTGTGTTTATTCCCTATAAGTTCATTCTCGTATTAGTCCAGCAAAAACCTATTTCAAAGTGTACTTCCGGATTACGTTTTTCTCCGAATTTGACAAATGATCCAAAAATAGAAAATACTGGGTAAGCCTGAGTATCTCAGAATATCTTATTACGATAGATCAAGTAACGTTTGTGAAAAAGGGATACATGTAGTAGTATTCTTTTATCTACCCAATGTATATAAGTCAAAAGTGGGAAGTGCTTTAGATGCGTTTTCAATCAATTGCTCAACCTAAACCATACTTGTTTTATACATAAATATTTTCCATTGTTGTAACTTTCCAATAAAACCATGTCCATCCGAGTTCGACAAAAAGCACTTTCGAGGTGATTTTTATTGAAATTATAACAACTATAGGCTATCTTTACAGGGCCGTACCACCCTCAAAATTATTGGGGGCTCACCCATTGATTTTTGGAAATAGCTCTGAAAATAACTACCATAATCCATTGAAATCATGGTTCAATCATGGATTCTGATAAAGCTGGTAACAAGTTTCAATCATTAGTGAATTGGCTACAAAAACCCTCTCTTAATTTTCCGAAACTGGTTGATTTTCCAAATTATTGGGTTCTACGGCCCTGCTTTAATTCTAGGTTTAAAGCAGTGAATACCACTATGTTATATGCGATTCCTAACAATGTGTTCAAATAAGAAAGATCAATATAGAATCAACTATGAATCTATGAATCTTGCCATACTTCTCACTGGAAAGGCTTTTTCGGTGGGGAAAAAAAGAAACAGCCGTCCAGTGAGTATGCAAGAATTTCATATTGACGCCTTTTTATATTGACGAAATTTTCCTCCACTAACATCTTTCTATGATTCGTATATAACTTACACTCACCACATAAGGAATTATCGTAATTACAATGATTTGGCACTGACAGAAGTAATATCAATTCATCCATTGTGTATTAAATAATGTGTTGAGAAGTGAAACATTCCTCTAGAATGATAACTAAATCCTGAGTTTTCTTCAGCACGGTGACTTCTTGTATCGTAATATCGACCGAAATATTTCAATAACAGTTTTGTAATTGTAGATGAACTCGATTGTGAAAATAAACCAAAATTATCAACAATGAGACTATCAACAATAGAAATGGACAACGGCGCAAAGAGAATTATCGACGCTATTCACGAGGCGTTAAAACGATTTCATGAACGAAAAAAACTCCAAGCGGGAACAGCTATGCAGTACCATTTTGGGCCAGTGAGAAGTAATAGTGATCCGTTACTTATTGGAAAGATTTCATCGACGACAGCTCCCGGTTTGAAAGCACACGATCGTGGATTTAAATCGCAATCAGTTGATACGACTACCTCAACTACGAATCCAGAGATTCCTCCGAAATGCCCCAGCCGGGCTGATTTACCAGACAAACCGGCGCCGAAAGTTACCAATGTTTCATGCATGACTAGAAAGGTGAAAGCACTTCCTAAATTACCAGGTGAGAAGGAATCATGCATTCCTCAAAAACCATTACCAGGTTTACCATTAATTGAACGGGAATCGCTTCATAAACCGGAAGTCGTCAAACCACGCGTAGCTCAAAGAACTAAAATTCGCGGCCAAGCGGCACTCCCTCCAGATAAAAATGTGGAATCAAAAAAGCATCATCCCCCCATTCCGCGTCCGATTATAAAATCGCAGTCCATCGACAATCCCATTATAGATGACAAACCAAAAATTCCGACAACAAGAAAACGATCGTTTCCACAAGACAGCAAATCAAAAATAGTTCCCGATGTAAGAGTATTAATGCGCAATGCTCAGGCCGATCGGATGAAATGTTCGATTCGTAAAAGTATAATCGCCGTAAAGTCATCTCAGTTGCGTCGATCGTCTTCAATGGGTTCAATTCGAGCTAAACTCGACGTCGCCGACAAATCTCCATATGTCGATATGTATCCGAATAAAGCGAGTCAATCTCAACTTAAATATGCAATCGACAAATGTATCAAAGCGGCGCACATCATCAAATCGATGAAAAAAGAGACGTTCGCTAAAGCTCTGAAATACCAATTACCGCCAACGTTGAAAGAAATCTTTAAAGAAATGGCTGACTTGTAAGTTTTTCTTTGAAATAATGAATGAATGGGTTTTTTTCAACCAACGGGTAATAATAATTTCATCGATATATTAAATTAAATTCTAGCTATGAAGCAGAGGTCCTTCCCACAAAATTAGATGAAACGTGTATCAGCGGCTGGGATCCGGTGAGTTTGTTATACAGCTGCGTTTATATGTCTCTTATTATTCGACGGTGGTTCTACCGTGCATATTGTTTGTGGATATAGTTTCCTGGTCACAAGAGGACAATTATACAATTGAGAAAAATATTATGTTTATTTTTTCACATGACGGCTCTGAGATAAATAGGAAGTTTGCAGGAAGTATAAAAATTTCCCGCTGGTCGTTAAAAAGGCAATTCTCGGAATCAGATATATTCGATATTGTAATAGCCACCAATCTCGCTTTGAAACTTTGCAAACCATTGTGAAATGCAGGCAATTAAACGATTTTTGAGTGAAATTGTAGTATAGACCTTCAATGTGTTTATTGCAGTAGCTCAGCCTCGGTTCAAACAGGAATCGGATGGCTATACCTTTTTCTATATTTCGCCATACAAATCCTATCTACAACCGCGCTTCTTGCACGGGCGATATACATTTTCATTCTTGCCTCGGGGAGGCGCATTCTGCAGCTTTACTAGGAACGGCAACTCAAAAGAATTCCATTTGATTGCAGTCACATTAGGCTATAGGGTAATACCGTATGCGACTCGTGCTGCGTTTTTTGCGCGTGTGTTTTCTTCAACGCACCAGAAATGGAACAAAACGTTTCGCACGCATATTTGTAACGCTTCGTTTCATTTTGGTGCGTTGGAGAAAACGCACGCCTAGAAAAAAGCAGCATAAACCGCATATGGTGTGACACTAGCCTTCGAAAATCCAGTCGACGCCTATGAGCTCTGCCACCGAATGTCATTTATTTTTTCATTATCAGACATATGCTAACGCCATGTGCATTTCAATATCTCTATAGATTTACTATACTCTGATGAAGAAACAAAATCGCACACCAATGGGACCAGACACTTTAGACTTGAATTTCATTCAAAGGCCTCAGTTGTATTTTCGTCTTTACGATCGCAATGGACTCACGAAAAACTGGAAGCACTTAGCCGATATACTAGGTAAATAAACATCGTCTCATGTACATTCTATAACGTCTGTCGATCATTTCCAATAAATTGATGTTGTGCTTTTTTTCTCGCAGGTTTATCATGTGAAGTAATTGATTTGATCGAATCAATTGCCTTTAATAGCGGCAGCACGTTTACACCTGCGGAGCTACTGTTCAATCACTGGCAATGTTTACACAACAAATTCCAAAATACGCCGTTCGAACCTAAATACCTGTGCACTTTAGAAAATCTGAAAGCAATCCTCGAAAAAATGCATCGTTTGGATCTTTTGGATATGCTGGAGGAGACGAAGATTGCGACGGAGAATAGCAAGGAAGAACAACACGAGTTTACCAGAAAATGTGACGAGTAAAGAAGAAACCAGTAGAACGAATATTTGTAACGCAATACTGTATGTTGAATCACGAACTTTACAACTGAATATTAAGATGATTGGAATTTCTTCTTGTGCTTCTTTTCCACGAACGATCAGTGAATTTTCAAAAATCCAACAGCTGAAAGAAAAGATATTTTAAATGATGACACAGTAGAGTGTGCATTTAGCCATAATTCCAACTTACAAACTAATTTAAACATTTACACAATATGATTGGGACATAAATCCATGCATTTAATGAATTCCTCTGATTATTCCTGTTATTTTTTGTCTGAGTTTGCGGCTTTTTAATTTGTGGACACCACAATCGATTAAAAAGGTCGGTTATAAATAGGAATAACAGTTTGATATGGGTGCTTACCAATTGAGGAAGTATTTTTTCAAAATGTTCAATATCAACCACATTGGACGATTCATTCTAGGAAATAGATGCAAAAAACATACCTTAAAATATTCAATTATGAACATTGTTTTGCGATGTCATTCACATATTTTATCAAACTTTATAAGTTTATCTATATTGTCAATTTCTACAAATTATTCATACAGCGAATAAATTCAGGAAATTTTACCACGAACACTAATCCTAGCACTTACCTTATTATTCTATTAAATTTACCATTTCAATAATAAATGCCTTAACAAGTTTAATATACTTAGGTTTGGTTTAAGTGCTTTATTTTTCCTCGTTTTTATTCCTATTTTCTGTAGAATTTAGTTGTATAAATATCAGAAAAGTTACCCTAGACAAAATACAATGTTACTGTAAGCAATGTCAAACCAAAAGTTGTTGTTCATTTTTATCATCCTTACCTTTGCTCTTTGGGCTGCTCTAACAGCACCTTCTGAAAAAAAGAAAATTATTCAAATATGATTATTTCTTCTTCTCTGATAGGCCTTCACAGATTTGTTTTCATCAAAGATTTACCTCTGGTGAAAACCCTCAAAACTTCACAGGTAAGCTTAAGCGCATCTTGACCAACTACAAGAAATGGGAAACAATAATGAATTAAATCATTCTGAAGGATCTGCAACGGTAGCAAATTTCAGACTAAAATAGACAAAGTTTTACTCTTTGTTTTTTCATCTTTGAACTGATCTTTCAATATCTTTTGAATGGTAGCCTGTTGTGAATGAAAAATAAAATAAAGATGGTACCCTGTTGGTATTGTGAAAATTAGTTCGAGTTGAATGAACCTCGCATTAGATATTAAGCAATGAATAAGATATGGTCATAATTGATCGAGTAAAGTGGTAATTCGAGTTTATAGGATTAGAGTAGAGCAGGGTCTACTGTATATAGATGTTTTTGCACTTTTGGACCCCACCTGAAATCTAGGCCTAATTATGTTGACGTAATAATTACCAGGTCAAAATCATGAATATTTATCCAAAAATTCTGTCCGGAAAAAATTGTGAGATAAATCGGAAAATTGATCATTTAAAAGTCAATTCAATCGGGCCAACAACATCGAAATCTGGGCAAATTTTTTTCTGAAATTTTCGATAGAAATAAATAAAACCTCAATGATTCTCAATCTCTAGAATTAGAACACCCGACCTGGTTACCTCATCACCTGGTTTTGATGCCAAATAATTGAATTTCAGGTAGTAGTGGGGGGTACGAACGTGCAATAGCATCCTGTATATATCTATACCAAACAATCGGGCAACTTACTCTTAGTTAGATTCTCAGGCAGTGAATGTCAATATAAACAGCATTGAGTTTGAGGAGAGAAGGCGGCCCAGGCCCCAAACAAACTTTTATGACATATGAAATTGAATCAGGAGGCTATATATATGAGTGGCGACGAGGAGTGGGGTATACTATGCTAAATTGGATGCCGTTTAAATCTTATAACAACAATCTTCACTTTTTCTACATAATCAAGGTTCGAAGTGATGTAAAAAAAACTATTAATTCCACGTACTTGTTTAAATTTTGCGTCAGAATCCATTTTATTTCCGGGTCATCGACCTTCAGAAAATATAACAGCAAGCACCTCCGTCGAGAAGGGTCGAAACCCATAAAGCGAGATTCATTACTTGCCAGAGACTGCTTCATTGGCGCGGGCGACGAACAAGAAAAAACGACTGTAACACGAACATTTTCCATCGAGAAACTGGTCTCGATGCTCAATAAAAATAGAAAGGTCTTATCTTTCGACCGCCCCTGTATAATCAGCGTCTGCGACGTCCTATAAAAAGGTGGACATCACGTCGGTGTTGGTGAGATCTTGGAGTTATTGGATTACTCCAAGGTGAGATATGCATGGAGTATCACACACAACCTCAGAAAAATATAGTGGGAGTCAATCAAACTTCCTAAGTACAGTAGAGTCCTCTTACATCGGATCCGTTTAAGCCTTGGATTGGCTTAGCTCCGACAAAAATTATTGTCCCTTCAATGCTCTTCGCTTAACTCGGAATATCGCTAACTCAAGTGAAACTCGGTCCCTGGAGACTACTTACTGTACCGGTACCGGCGTATATGAATTCCGCCTCAGACTTATCTGTTTGAAATATTATTTGGTAAGCTGGAGTCTATGACGCCACGGAAATTCCATCGAAATCGACCGTACAAAATACTTGAAATGAATAAAAATTACAAATTCTTTCCCTGAGAAACATTCGGAAAGGGTTCAACCTCTGCAGCAATAACAAGTTTTAGAGATCTATAAATACAGTAGATATATATATCATCTATTAGAACCCACCCTGGTGGACGCCATGAAGGTAGGATCAGTGAAAAACAAGGAACTTTTAATTGATATTCAAAACAACAATTCTACACATCTAAATGTTAATTTGTAAATATAAAATTCATTGGCAGGTCAAGTTATATAGAATTTCATTCAGAAGTGCTCAGCTGTATATCCGATTATCCGAGAACAGCGGTATCATTCAGTTTTAGACGATTGGACTTCACTTGAGCGTCGATAAGCCCCCTTGCTACTTGACACATGATAATAATCAAATATGAGTGAATCAAAGAGGTCAGGATTCGACAAAAGAAACCTTCTTTATCAGAGCGCATGAATTAGAATAGAACCCGGGTAACGGGCGACACTCCAGCCTTCTACAACACGCAACTCTAGATGGTACGCGGCGCGCCACGCAGTGTGAGGCTGGCAGTTTGAAGTTAATTAGTTGCAGAGTGGTATATTAGAGTCAGTGCAGAGTTTTACTAGTGTAGTTTGCACGCGTGCCGAGATCGGGGTTGGACACGCTAGAATGACTTGCGAAGCTGTTCAATAAGGATAAACTTTTTAATCTGTTCTTATCGCAATGGCCGATTCGCCTAAACGAGGGACCACGATGTTCGCACAGACACTTATATGTTTTTGTAGCTTGCTTGTAAAAATACACGGATATCAAGGAGGTGACATTCCCGGGCCAGTTGAGGGCTATCAGACTGACGGTTACCCGATCAGGGCATCTATGGATAAATACATGGACCCCTGTAAAGCAGGTAAGAATTTAATCATTTTTGTTCTCGAGATTTTTCGTTGCATCGGTACTTTCTTTTGAAAAACTGGAAAATAATGTGATAAGAATTATCAAAACCATATTTTGAATTGTAAACATAGAAAATCGGATTTATTTCGCAAAGTAGTGTAGAATAATGAACACACGTGAAAAATATATTTCATTTTTATTTGACATAAAACATATCTAACACAAGCGCGTCTGATTGCCAAATTGGAACGATGTAAATACTACATACTACTATAGCCCATCGTGTTGTATACAGAACGCAGCGGCTCGACAACATTGATACGGTACAAAAACGTCTTCATTAAACTGCGGGAAATCGTGTCAAAAGGCAATTATACTCCACTTGGTTCAATCTGCCCATCTATTATAACTATAAACTACGCTCGTTGATTATTCTGCTTGTCATCTACGACGCCTATTTTAGTAATAACATGGTTCAATTGTCGGACAATTGTGAAAAAATCAAAAATTATTCAATCGGTGATTTAGAAAAAAAAGATCGGGAAAACTCGAAAAGGGACATTTTATGCGAATGTCGCGTACATGTACTAATGAATGAATGAATAATCAGCTGATGTCAATAGTCAGCAGTCGCCCCCGCGGCTCATCTTCGCAAAGCGTGACTCGTAACTACACTTAATCTGTGATTAGAGACATTACAGATTACTATCAACAGTACCAGGGATTTTTGAGAAAATGAGTCAAATTAAACCGACTTGACTGACAGTGACTCACAGGGATTCCTTTTAAAACTTCCCATAATTTTCGGTATATCCCTGAAACACTAGAACAAAGTTTTCTAGCTAGTGGGTATAGATTCAAAGGCCGTATCGCGTATCTCCTGTCTCGTTGTATATACCGAAAGCCTTTCTAAATCCCTGTCGGAAATATCTTCGATAACGATAATAAAAAGTATCGCAATTGAAGCCAAACCAAAGAACCACAGAATAGCGATTACCAGATTATATAGCAGTAAAACGCCACACGCAAACTACAGTGCTCTTTGTATCCGACCAGTTTCTTTTTTTTCAGTTGGAGAGAAACGCTGAAAAATCAATTTTTGATGATGGACTATAATATTTATAGATACATCAATCGGTCTTAGCTTGTTTATATCCATACGCAATCGTTAGTTATTCTAAGAAGTATTATATATACACTATGTACATATGACGATGATAGGAATATTTGTATTAAGATATGGGTTAGGTGTACAGAAGGCCATAATATCATCGGTCTGTTATAAAACCAACTTTTGTTGTTATTATTTGTCAATGGGCGACGAATTTACATTAATGTATCTATTTGGAATAGACCGGTTCTCTGTGTCTGATGAGCAGCTGTATTCCGGGAAACATTCGTACGCAAAACGATAACGTCTCAGGTGGAATGACGATATTCGCGTTGCATCTAAGAATTTTCCTGAGTGATCCCACATCATAACTGGCCTGTTATTCTAGGGAATATTTGATAGTTAAGTACTCGCAAACCTCCCCCTCCTATATCCTCCCACGGCTTTCTTATTTCAATATACCGATAGTATCATAAATCCATTTCCTGGACAACTCTTCACCACGATCAGCGAACTAAGATATAGAACGGAAACATTCAGACGATAATGTCATTAAGTATTGGTCAGAAGTACGACCAATATATTAGAACCCGTTGTCAATGGCTTCTGTTCACGTCGTAAATTTGATTTTCTGAACTACTACAAATAGCTGCATACAGATACATCCATTCTAGTACTTTGATTACCTTATAGATTTTCTATTCAGTGGCTGCTTGGACAGAACGACTTGCACTAGCGCGTGCGACATCATTAAAGTAAAAACTTTGACGCTAAAATTTCAAGCACTTTTAATAATTCAGGCCCTGTGGAAATTTACGACCTAAACAGCTCGACGAATTCCTACCCGTTAGGTAGGATGCCTGCGTGGGATTCTAAATCGGGAACAAAAATGGTTAAACCGTCAAAATCAGCTGCTCTCCACGAGACTGGCATCCATTAAACTCTTGTCATGGATAATGGGCCATTTAAGATGATGTCCTCGAAAATAGCATCGCTTCGGCTGAAGGCACTAATGGCATGTTAATAATAATCTTAAACATAATATTACTTTAAAGTCGTTGTGCTTATATTTTGCTGACTCATTCGTTTTATCGGGGATTCTATAAGTGTTCGTAGATTTCTCTGGTGTTGAGATTTCATGCACCAGCACACGACCCGTCACCAGTGCGCATATGTTTTTCGGTACACTTACGATTTCTTTTGTGTGTGTGAGAGAGCGAGAGAGAGACATGATATTAACGACATCCCTTGAGACTCGTTTGTCAATGAAACTACATTAAATCGCCTTCAAAGTGACGGATTTTCGCTGTAAACGACCGCTGTAATTGGTTAACCTGCGTCGGATAAAAAAAAGTCCCGGGACGCGATAACCTTGAGTTTACAATCGTCAGTTGTTCATTGATACACGGAGATAGTTCGACAGTTAAAGCACTCGATCGGTCAATAGAATCACTTTTAAGATCATTGCTACTTCTGAAATCCTTTGAGAAAATGAGATTTCTCGTTGGAGAGCGTTCAAAAAGTATGTCCACTAAAATTGCGAGATTTTTAACTACCCTCTTTCCCATGTACGCCTTCTCGCCTACGTCCTATTTACCTTCACCCTCGATAAACTGTACTGAGAAAACACCGAAGAAAACAAAAAGCAAATCATCGTACCGGATAGGGCCGTAGCACGAGGGGACAGGGGGGACTCGTGATCCCCCCCCCCCCCAATAATGTTGAGGGTGCTACGACCCTTCCGAAATAGGCATAAAGGCCATCCGAATCACTGACAGTTTTGGCTTAATTTTGATTTTGACTCGTGGATTAAGTAAGTCCGCTTAAGAAATTCCCTCAATGCTTCTTAAAGGTCAAGTGAAATCTAATTTCAAAATCGAAAAGTTGAAATTAGACTTCACTTGACCTTTAAGGTCGTCCCCCCTACGCCTACCCCAGTACATTATTCAGCACCGGACTTTTTGAACGCATTGTCTAGATACTGCCGTGCTTCCACAGACCTCTTCTTCCAATGCCTTTTTTTACAAACTAAACAGTTTTATATAATGTTTGTTTTTGATTTTTCCTCGATTACGTGAAGCAAGCGTACAATGT
>JAYMFW010163370.1:0-17434 GCA_036785005.1 Tubulanus punctatus
GCTAGTTTTGGCAGGTTCAGTGTAGTACACACACGTAATATGATACCCTTGTAGTGGAAGTTGCCGGGCTCAAGTTGATTGGGACAGACTTTAACAGTTAGTACTAGCCGAACAAATGCTTCACTAGCGATTTATGAAGAAAAAATGGCTCCACATAATGGCGCTAGCGGGGTTGACTGCCGCGGAATCAACAGTCAGCCATTTTTGATAACCGATATAACGAAATTTCACATTTGTTAATCACCGATAAAATTTATCGGGAATTTCGGCTAACAGATGTTTGGCAAATGGCGTAATTGGACGATGATTTAGAACGGGCATTAAGACGAGTGGTTAAATAAATATAATAAGTATAATATGCTACGGTTCGATGAGATAAATTGACTCTACATAATGGCGCTACCGGGTTGACTGCCGCGGGAACAATAGTCAGCCATCATTACGATCTGTCGCAGTTGTTTATCAATTCGAACTAACTGTCGAACTACATGGATACAGGCAAACCGGAAATAAAACTATTTTTGTAAACCGGCACTCAAGCAAATTCTAATTTCGTAAAATATCAAACTTATAATGACCATAAAATGTCCTATATTGAATAAGCTGACCTGTACATGTGCCTTCAAGGAATTACATGGAACACCGACATGGAACGATCTGCCTTGGAACCTTAGATATATATACATATATATATATATATATATATATTCCTTCACCTGAGATTTCCAAGGAACATCTGGCTAGTGTTACCAAGTCCTGAATTTTCAATAAATCGATCATATTATAATACGTATATTCTCAGAGAGGGAGACGATATGTTCAAGAGAATGGCAGAGTTTGTCGCCGATGCCTCAGTAGACAAGCGATCCGATGATGGTGGCATATTCAAAAGAGCAATCGAGGGTGTAGCTGCAGCTGTAGAGAAGAAACGATCCATGTAAGTTAGATGCTGCCGGGACAAGAGTAACCATTTCTGCTCATCATTCGAGAGGTTTGCAGTTCGATCCTTGGGTAGATACAGTGCGTAGGGTAACACGTTAAAAAGGTCTACCCTCCCTGAAAATCCAAAAGGGTTAAAACTTGGAGTGATCAATCAATGATTACGCCAAGGTTACACTGAGACGTTAAACGCTACTACATTATATTGTAGAATGGTTTGGTTTATTTTTGAAACATATCAACCTTCAAAAATGTGTGTCCGCATTGTGGATATAAATGGTTTTATTGTTTTTCAGGGATCTGGCGAATGATGCCATCAAAAGAGTTGCAGAAGATATGAAAAAATCAACTGAAGATAAGGAAAAACGGGAATGTTGTTTGTGCGTATTCAATTCCCTTTAACTGCCTAATCATCTAACACGTTAATCTTTAAAATCACTTACAACCCACCCCGCTCACACTTAACTCGTCCTCACTACTATCTGTAAAATCATGTCTTACGCCCTCCTTGTCACACCAAACTTATTCTCACTAAAGGGGGGCGATATAACGTTTGTTGACTGCAGTAAACAAATTACATTATAAAGAGTGGCGATATAACGAGGTTTGGCTGTAGTAAGCAGTTGACGAGGTCTTCTTTTTCAGTGACTCGGTCGAGGAAAAAACCGGAGACGATTCGGAAGATCTGTTTAAACGACTGATAGACAGTTTACAGTCTGAAGAGGAATCCGAAGAGGAATCCGAAGAGGAATCCGAAGAGGAATCCAAAGAAAAACGAGAATGGTAGATATTAGGCTATGAGGTTGTCGAAATCATCTAGTGTGTTATTATCGAATGTATTGGCATCATGAGAGTGTACTCTGGGGTGACGGAAGACATTAACGCGTGGCCCGACTTTAAAAAAACTAGTATTATGCCCTGAATCTTTTCTAAAAGAGGTTGCGAAGAACATTTTTGAGCAATTTAGTAGTATGTGGGGTCAGATAAAAATATCGTTTAGTATTGCTCGGAAAATATATTGACCGTGTAGGTGGATTGTAACTAACCCTTATATTTAACAGTAAGCATTCGGTTGAACTGGCGTACACTGTTGTTCGAAATGGCTGTCACAAAACAATCATTTTTAGAATAGACTGGTTATAAGGGAACACAATGAATGAAAAACACAATAATCTGTGTGTGGTTAATATAAAGAAAAAAACCAGTATCAAAATCTTTGATGAAAATAAATGTTTATTACAGGGTACGACGTTTTGACCGTATTCTAACGGGTCGTCATCAGGTACTGATTTACAAATTCAAAGAAATAGTGAAGATTGAGAAATAGGACAAGCATATGTAATTAAAAGATCAAGAGAAAAAGAACTAATAAATCATGTAAACAAACTAACCACAAAGTGAGGGTTACGGTTAGGCTGCAACGTAGGATGGTGAAAAAATAATGTAAGAAAGATTCTGAGAAATGTAAAACATTGAGCGTGATAAGATAGACATGTAAAGAATTAATTACATACTTTTACAACATTACTTTTTATTACATATGTTTGACTTCTTTTTCAAACTTCACTATTTCTTTGAATTTGTAAATCAGTACAAGAGGATTACTGTTAGAATACGGTCGAAACGTCGTATTCCGTAATAAACATTTATTTTCATCAAAAATTTTGATCGTGGGTTTTTTCTTTAAGGTAACACAATGTTGATATATTGATATTCAAGATTGGTGTTGGTATATAATGCACGGGAAACAAAGAATGAAATTTATGTTGAGAAATATAGAATCTACCACCACTCGTGGTAGGTGAGAACAAGATTTTCTGTACACTCCGCCTACAGTGGTTTCATTTCTCCATATATTACGAATACCTACTTTTGCGATTTTGTGCGTAGCCGGTAGGTGGCGTATCGTCCATAGTCTTTTGGGGCAGAAGTGCGCTGACTGGCTTCAATATTCACAAACACCTGTCACAAATCTATTTCAAAATTGTGCTGCCCATGAATGCATACCGTAAACGTATTCTGACTGGTCTGATGATTTATCGATTATTGGATGCCGTAGGGGAAATCACGCCCTAAGTATTAGCAGCGGTTAGTTCGGTCGATGATGTAGAGCCGAATGAAACGCTGCGAAGGGAGCGCAGATTTTCTGTGACTCGTTTTTAGGACTTTTCCTCCTACCTCCCTTTCGACGTAAAAATTTGAAATTGTTACTTTGATTTTATCGGGTTTTCCCGCTACAAATGCTACAAAGTGGGGAAAATGGTTGAACATTGTTGAACATAAAATAACGTATCGTAACTGTATACATGGCGGGAAATACATTAAAAGAAATGCGACAACTATTACGGGAAACAGTGTTTGCTATCAAAATAATTGCCATATGGAGAACCCAGGCTCGATGAAGACCCTAGACACGTAAGGGCATCAATAATCTCTATTACCTAACATAGACCGGTGTCGGTTGGTACCATTAACCCTTTAAGGATTGTCGTAAAAAGTTTTATATACTGCTTGGGAGAACCCAGAAGCCGTTGCACATGACTGTGATATTCCACTAGTCGCATATAATACTATGCGCCGAGACAAGATAAATGTAACTCTGAACCTATAGAAATGAAATTATTAGATATCCGAAAAATTATGACACTGTTTTCAGATTTATAATATTTTATATTGAATTAAGTTTGCCAGACAATATGGTAGAGATTTTAGCCACCAACACATGAAATGAAATCACGTGAACATCATTTTCTATATTCGCACACTCCGCCCGCATTGGTTTCATTTCTCCACTACATTTTTAAATACTAACCACTGCGAATTTCCTCTCTATTTGCCACGATAGACCGGTAGACGTCGCAAGGGTGGCTGATATATCACGAAACGAGGCTTGCTGATTGGCTATGATTTATTTCAAAATAACACCGCCCCCATGGGCGTTTACCGTAACGCGTTCGTGGCGAATGCGCTGATTTGTCAGTCAAATACTTTATTGCTTATTGGATGCATTACCATGGAAATCACTGCCAAAGTAAGCAGTGGTTATTCGGTTGATACGATATCAGAGCCGAATGAAAAGCGCTGCGAGGTTTAGTAGTTAATAATAATAATCATCCTCGAGGGGTAGTTATTTACGTAGCTTAGTCAGCTGGGGAAGCCAAGGAGGCCCTAATGGCCTATAGAATTAGGACCTCACGACGAGTGACCCTCGCCTAACCTATCCTACCGAGCACATAACATGTTCACTCAGGAAAGCCGTAGGTCAGACCCCGGACAGAAAACAATAATAAGTACTCATTGTTGCCCTCTTTGATTCGTTAAGGCCGGCAAGACCAATGGACCCAATGAGCAAAAGATCGATGGAAGAGGTATTCAAGAGGACCGCAGAACAATTGACTGATCTCGTATCAGCAAAAAGGTTAGTAACATTGGCGTCAATATGGGTCCCCCTTTTTAATTTGAGTTCCTCTAGAACGGTCGATCAGTTGTTCCATTTACATGACTTATGAGATGTGCACAGATTTCCAAATGGAAATGGTAAGATCCCCATTTTGTATGAGAATGGCCTTCAGAATGGAACTAATCTGCCAAATTTTAATCCCCCCTTAAACAACCTGGTGGATGTTGACGATTTTATTTCTCCCCAAAGCTTTAATTTGAATTTTTACTATGACTTAATCGATCTAAAACAGCGCAGAGGGTGGACACATATTTTCAATAGGTTTCTCCCACTACAAATGCCATGATTGGGGTGAAAGCCTTAACATTCATATCCGGATGTTATTCATATTTCGGATTTATCGTGTTCTTCTACACCGATGAACTCCCTGGTGTTGTTGTATGATTTGTAGGGAATCGCCGGTGGAGAATGTTCTGGAAGGTGTCACCGATAGCGACAACGTAGCAGACGACCAACCTGATGACATCGTGAACGCGGCAAAACGAGGTCTGCTGACTTGTCGAAAAGCCAACAAGCCGTGTTCGGGAACATTCATTAAAAAGTGTTGCCCCGGCTTACTCTGCCACAAGCCGCACTTCAACGAATACGGAGAATGCCGACTGTGCAAGGACCGTGAATCGATCTGCTGGATGGACTCGGAGTGTTGTCTCGGATTAACGTGCAACTGGGGCCGTTGCAAACCAAAAAAATAAATTCGAACTATTCTACTTTACGTTTTTTATCACCAGGGGAGATGTCGTACAAATAGAGGCGATGAGAAATAACTTTGGGTATGCCCGAAAATGTTTTGCACCTTTATGTGTACGTAAATGTATACCATTCAAGTTATTTCCCATCGTCAGTACCTACTTTGTGTAACAGCTCCCTGTTGTTCTCCCAGTCACACGTTGGCTTTTCTTTAGTGAGGGGGTAAAGGCTTGTGACGTAACACCGGAATGCCTAGAATCTGGGACAGTCGAAAACTAAGTCCCTGGAATTCGGGACGCTTTTCGCTGTCAGGATCCGTGACCGGGGATTAGATCGTTACTTCTGGGAATCCGGGAAAGTAGTTTTTAGGCCTGGCAATCTGGTGCAGTACCCTCCTATACCCCCTATTTAGTATTAGGCCTGCAAAATGGCATAATCTAACAAAAGTGACGTAACAGTTAGTATTGTGATATCCAATAGTCTGGACGGTTTTAAATCAGCTACTAACAATGCAACGCCATCTGCATTATTCGATTGCCACAGATGCATCGCGGCCTCCTTATTGCGCGTGACAGCCGAAATTACGCTATCGCTACAACAATTGCATCATGACTACCACGATCCCGCCTCGACTGTTGATAATCGCAATACTGTACGTGTTAATTAAATTATCTCCCGTTTATAATTATAATTTTGAAAAAATACTAATTTAAAGGCTATCATGTCCATCAGACGTCTTCGTACAGTAATGGAAGATCGTAATTATATTATAATTAAATTACAACGAAAAATTCATGGGAAAAGATTTGTAACCATCAATAATAATGCTTATTCTGTTTCAATTACATTTTTCTTTTCAATTGTCAGCAATATCTTTTCATTTTATCCTGGAACTTTACCGAGGCTTAAGGTTGATTTAACTGTCGCGGAGGATATATTCACTTGTGACGGGGTGCGTCCAGGCCCTTCGATAGTTAAAGCTTCAGGAGCAAATGGAATTTAGCCCGACTCCTTCCTAGGCATGGACACTGGGGTTTGAAAAAGGGGCGACATTTTGACACTGAGGATTAGATGGTTTCTACATTAAACACCAAGAGCTGCAACAGACTGCAGGGATCGAGCACAGCATGAATAAAGGGAAGACTTATTTTATTTTTGTAAAAAGATATTCCCTTATTTTCTGTACGAAAAAATTACATGCTATCATATCAAAAATTATGTAAACTGACAAAATATTTTATACAAAATCTGAATGGTCCACTAAACTACAGTGTATTACACCACGGTCCAAGGTATTCCCGAGTAGTTCTAATGTAAAACCAGACGCGCAACTAGGAATTTTGGAGGGCAGTCGTCCAAATTGTAAAAAGGGCATAATAGAATGTTTTATGTAATATATACCATTATATTGAAATACATATCCGGAATGCGGAATATCTGGACCCCCCTCCCTCCGTAGTTGCGCTCCTGATAGCCATCATTCAACATTTTAACGTTGACGGCATCAAAAGTTATGACACACCCTTTAGTTTTCATATCAATATACATCGATTAAATGGAAAGGATGTTCGGTAATTGCAGCCGTAAGGGCCACAGAGGGGTCTAAAATGTCCAAAAACCTCGTATATGACAACAATATGATTCTCACACAATATAGGGATTAACTCCGCTCATGCTTGTGAACACGGTAACTATAGCAAAATACTTGATCTTGGGTATTCAAACTTTTAACGTCATATCTCCTGATATTTTATAACACGTCCTCCATGGGACAGAGGTTCAGCGTCAGTAGTTGGAATTGCAGGCCCGCGATCGAATCTGGGCTGGGGCGGGCGTTTAGATATTTAATTTTTTAACTTTCCATTACATCCATATTTACCCTATTAATGAATCAATTTGACACTATTTTGCCAACTAATGGGAAAATATGCGTTTATTTTTTCATTGATATTTCAAAAGTTACTACTGATCTTTAACGATAACATATTAACTGGTAGAGCCTACACATGTTTGAATCACAGTAGCTAACTTACTTGTGACCTATCTGATATCACTGGATGATTTTGATCGTGTAACTGGTACCAGTACGGACATGAACAGGGTGAGAGGATCCCCTTATAAAATATTGGCATTATTCCTGGCGACAAAGTACAGGGATTAAGTGCACTAGTGAATAGATTCAGTCTTGCGTACCGGCATTTGAAATTCCAAGTTCATCTCTACTATCGCATAAAGACCCTCGTAGGACAGAGGTAAGTCATTGGATGATTGTATTGTGGGCCTAGGATCGAAACTGGGTAGGGGCACGTTATTTAGAATTTCAATTTTCATTACTTTTATATGACCACATGGCTACCAGTATATGCCTACCCGGATTATAATTTTGACCCGTTATCTTGACATGGCGGCAGAAACTCGTTATCGCTGCTTTGCAGCAATAATTCTTATTATATCTAAGATTCATATTTTTGTAAAAGCTATTATACCAAGTTGCACAATAAAAATAAATATATTTATATATAACAACTTGTGATATAAGACATGTTTTCAAAGTAATTAGAGATCGATCGATTTCTCATTTTAAAAGGTTTAATTACTTGGTATTTGTGTCTCCGGTTGCACTTCACTATGATTTTATAGGGACCGTAAGGGTTTCAAAAATATTGATGGTCAGAGATGCAGCGTGCGGACTCTGTGAGTTGATTTTCCATTTAGATTAAGTTGAAAAGATAGTTTTGATTGTATTTATTAACTTATGAAGGTTGGCTGTGATTATTCTATAGATTCGAATCGCGTGTGTATGTAAACGAAAGCGACACTACTGGTGAAAATTGAGTAAAACCAATCATCATAAATTCAAATAAATTTTGTTGAATCTGTTGTTGCTTTAAAACGCATTCGACAAGGTTCCACGCACTGACTACGTACTCAGCAATCCAATTAGTTTTATAAAGTTGTATGCCTTTGGTTGTTGCATGTCATGACATCTTATTGCTCAAGTTTTCTCCCCAGTCTGTCACTTTTGTTTATGTTTAGATACGATGCTATAATTATTAAGAATATAGTACACATTTCAAGGAGTGTTTAGAAAGAGTTGAAATACAGCTGGGGGGGGCTGTTCGCTTCCGTGTATCAAAAAAATAATGTCATATATATAGGATTCCACCAACAGAATTTGTTTCTCGTAATAATTTACAAGTTGCTATATGCAGAGAGACCGGGATAGAACTGACGGAAACTGGTCGTTGCAAAAGATCATGTCCGATTTTTCGTTAAACAGCCTCAGGGGAGCTAGGATTTTTCAATGAGGGTGAATTCGTTTTCATCATAAAAGTGGTACGGTTTTGTACTTGAACTAGCTGTCATGTTGAGCGAATACGGTGACAGCCGGAGTGATAACACAATTTTCCATAAAGCTGCGGTATTTCTGAAAAGTAACAATAATAGCAAAGAAACGCACATGTCTTTAATAGTGTGCTATTCTAATCATTACTACCTTGTAGGAGAGCGAAAAATAGCAATTTTCAAAACAATGGTACAACGAATACGCCATTCTTAAGAAGAAGAACGTAAACTAAATTCAAGAATAACCGTAGAAGCGGCGGATAACTATACGAAATACAGTGAATATGAATATAGTAGAAATCCCACAAAACAATTAAATTTCAAGAAGTGTATTGAGCACGACGTTTCGACTGAACGCGCTCAATCATCATCAGTTTTTACTACATCGGGGGATTTTTACTAAATTTCTTGTACACGGATTAGAGGGTCATTTTTACTCCATTGAATATGAATATATCTAGAAATAATAGCTTAAAGCCTTGCGTTTCAGATTTTGACAAAGGAAATACAGTAGAGTACGCATAAGTCGGATCACTTGGGACCTTTGAATTCTGTCCAACTTATGAGAATTCCGACTAACACATTGATTTTTGCATTAGAAAATACAATTGGGACTTAGATTCTTGTCCGACTTAAGTGTAAATCCGGCTCAAACAGATCCGACTTATGCTTACTCTACTGTATTGCGATATAATGTTGAGAACAGTTTTACCGAGATACAAAGTTTCTAAAAACATATCTATTACGCCCGCAGTGGTTTCATTTTTCCACTATTTTCCGAAATACTAACCACTGACGACAACTTTCGCGTGATTTTCTTCGTTGAACCGATTAGAAATTTAGCAAAAAACAATCAATAAGTCAACCAGCCAGGCAGTACTACATGAAAATATGTGTATAAGACATCCATTCCATCTTTCATTTTTTGGCCTACAACCTGCCAGCCAGCGCACAATATAACGCAGCATGACACACGATGTTTATGACACTTTTCTTTATCAATAAAAAAATATTGTCTAATGGAAGAATTCAAAATCAATCGTCTCGGAACGCGGATAGAAAGTCTCATATATACGCAAGCTGCCGCCAAAGACTTGGTGAAAGATTGCTGGAATTCCTACGCTTTCTTTGAGTAATGAAAGTCTGGAAGATTTCGACACAGACAAACCGTCTCAATGATTGAAATTTGTTACCAGCTTTATCAGAGTCCTTAATAAACCGTGACTTTAATGCATTTTGGTAGTTATTTTCAGAGCTATTTTGAAAAATCTATGGGTGAGTCCCCCTCCCAATAATTTTGAGGGTGCTACGGCCCTGCGTCTTAAGAATGTTTACTGCGTTTTCACGAGGTCGGAATTTCAGTTGTAAATTCAAAAAGATTTCTACCAAAACTTTGTGAAAGTGTGTTATAGAGGGTGGCGTTATTGTGAGATTTGTTCGCTGAAATCACTGGAAAATTTTGATAACTCAAAATACGGCAATGGACATGAAGTTCGGGTTACTGGGTGAAGACTTATAGAATCTACCACGATTGGTATGCGATAACGAGATTTTCTGCGACAAGCGAAGGAGAAAACCTGAAACGTGTCATAGAAAATCTTGTTCTCATCTCTTTACAGCTGGCCTTCACACCAAACCCATTGCAAGCACGTGTAGGAAGTTAGCACCAGATGGGAGTTAGAGAAAATACTTTTGACAAATGGAAAAAACGACGCTATAACACGGGAACGAGCTCGGTGGAAAGATCGCTGCTGCCGAAAAGAACATCATTATGGTTCTACGCACAATTAAAAGAAGGTACAATCTTTTGATTTTGCTGTGTTGTGTTTTGGTGACCGGCGTATGGATCCTACGAGTCGGTATTCAGAGTTACCCCAGTCCAGTTCTGAGTGTGTACAAGAGTATGGAATTCCAGCGAGTAGGTCCAATCGGCTCGGCTGCTGGAGAGAAATCGAGTGACGGCCTAAACGACTCGAAAAGAAGGAAATTGATACAGCAGATAAGCGACGCGGATATTCTGATAGTCGGTGCCGGCTTATCGGGCAGCGTTTTGGCGAACCTACACGCCTCACTGTTTCGCAAAAAAGTCCTGATCGTCGAAAAACGGGATCACATCGCTGGTAATTGCTACGACCGAATCGACGAACTGGGAATACGCGTTTCGCAGTACGGCCCGCATTTATTTCACACGAAAAGTGAAATTGTATGGAACTATTTATCGCAATTCACCGACTGGCACCATTACGAGCATCGCTCGATCGGGCTGGTGGACGGCATACTCGTACCGATCCCGGTCAGCGCCAATACGGTCAACCTGCTGTTTAACGAATCGCTGCACAGTCAGGCGGCGATGCGCGCGTGGCTGCTACGTCACCAGGTCATCAACGCGCAGCCGCAGAACGGCGAGCAGGCGGCGAAAACGCGCGTCGGCGAAGAACTGTACGAGAAAATCTTCAAACACTACACCTACAAGCAGTGGTCGAAATACCCGGCGGAATTGGACGCAGCGGTTCTCCAGCGGATCCCCGTCAAGGATAACTTCGACGATCGGTATTTCCCGAACGATAAATACCAAGCGTTGCCGCGCGACGGCTATACGGCGATGGTGTCGAACATGCTGAACGATACGCTCATATCGGTATCGTTGAATACCGACTACTTCGCGTTGGAGTCGGCTGGACTTTTCAAATCTAAAACGTTCGAAGCGGTATTTTTCACGGGCCCGATCGATCGATATTTTCACCGGGCGAATATGGACAAACTGGAGTATCGCTCGATAAACTTCGAGACGGTCCACCTCCGGAATCGGTCGTTCTTTCAACCGAACCCGATCGTCAACTACCCGCAAGGCCCTGAGAAATTCACTCGCATAGTCGAATACAAACATTTCTACAACCAGAACGTAACCGGCACCACTATCGTGCGGGAATACTCGACAGACAGCGGCGACCCCTATTATCCGGTTTTGAACGAGCGCAATCGCGAACTGTACGCTGAGTATACAAAGCTGGCCGAACAGGAAGAAAAAGAGCGAAATGTGCACTTCGTCGGGCGATTGGCGAATTATAAATACTTCGACATGGACGCTGCCGTGTTGAACGTTCTGCAACGATTCGACGCCATCTATCCGGGATCGATGAAACCGTTCCCGAAGCAGCCGCCGTCTTCGAGATGTGATCTGTCGGTGGTCGTCAGTCACTGCGCGGAGGATCTGAACTGGTTGAACGAGATCGCTGCCAAATATTGCGACAACGACGACGGCCGTGAAACGTTCGTTTTCATTTACGAGAAGTGCCGCTCGTTCGTGCACGGCCAGCAGTTCGCCGCCGCCCACCCGAGCTGCCACGTGCAACAGGTACCGCTACCGAATGTCGGCAGGGAGAGTCACTCGTGGCTGCACTTCATGTTCACCAAACAATCGGTATTCTGCGACGTGAACGTGTTCCTACGCGGTATGAAAGAAACACCGGCGGAAAGCATCGCTGCGGCCGTATCGCAACTCGGCAAAGCGGTAGCAAGTCCGACTCCAACTTATAATTCGAGTAACCACGAATTCTTGACGCATTACAAAAGTCTCGGTATCTTGAACTGCGCGAAGATGACGTCTTACGCGGAACTATGTCCATGGACGAAGAAGGTTCTCAATGCGTGTTTTAATTTTAAGACATGGTCGGAGGCCGGGTTCACAGTTACCGGTGACGTTTTACGCAGGATGTTGTCGCGATTTCGGCCGCTTTTAGTGGAGTTTTACGACAAAATCAACGAAAGCGAAAGGCCGGAAGCAGCGAGGGTGCTAGAACTGATGTGGTCGCTTTTATTTCGGTATCCCCACGTCGAGAAATGTTAAAAACTTTATTTCCGATTGTCGTATGAATATATTGGTGTTATGTTATAATTCGAGGGATTTCTACAGTTAAACCGCGTAATCCGTATAGGAAGGGTGAGGGGTAAGTGAGTGGGTACTGTCCCAGTTTCCCAGTGGTACAGCTTTTACAGATTTACCGAAATAATTAACGAGAGCTTAGAAATATGCCGTACCACGAGTAGTAGCTGGGAACTAGATTTTCTGTTGATGAGTTAGGGTTACTCACCTTCACGAGGCTTTGCCGAGTGAAAGAGAAACCTGAAACGAGTCACAGAACGTCTTGTTCCCAGCTACCACGAGTGGAAGATTTTATCACCCCATAATTTGACATTTTGCTTACAACTTCATCGATTTTACTACAGTTTTACGATAATGGGACCGAAAAACGCTGGTGTAGAATTCCACTAATTAAGAAATAGTGCAGTATTTGTATTATATCATCGGCTTAATCAAATCAAGTAAATTTGATTTTATTTCTATTGGACAATTGCTTATGCGCTATTGCTATCAGCCAAATGATCATAGTGTGACCGCGTACTTCTAGTCGACTTAAGAGGTTGGACGAATATTTCCGCAGCGTCCATCTCGCACTACTAATGACGTAATTATGGGAGAAAAACCCCATATCATGACGGCAAATGTTACCGATTTCCCGGCCTTAATTTCCAGTTTTCCCGGATTCCTGGGCAAAAAATAGTAAATCTCTGTCACGTTACAACCCTTTCATCCCGAACGCGATATTTGGATAATTCGATTTCATAATTTGAAACCCAAAGTCATAATGTGCAATGGAATATACAGTTTTGTCACGAGTATCGATGAATACTGAATACAGCTTTCTGGTTATATGATTCTTTACTCCAGAAACGGTCTAGTTCCAGATTTGGGAAGCATAAAAAATCCTCGATTACGGATTAACTCTTTTGATCCTGGATTAATTTTCAACAATGCTTTCTCAGAATCCAGAGGAATTCACTTTTTGAATAGTTTTTAAACATCCAATATGGAGTAGAAAAGTTGTAGAAAATCATCTAATCTATAGAATAGTACACCTTTAGGCCAAAAAGTACACTCAACCGACAGTGCATTAGCTTCTCCATATTCCACGAAATACTAACGACTGCTCACTACCGCGGGATTTAGACCGACCGTCGGTAGGCATCGTATGCAAAATTCTCGTGACGTCTGGTAAACCGTACGCTGATTGGCTACAATATTCTCAAGCGCCTTCACAAGATTATTTCAAAATGGTGCTGCCCATGAATGCTTACCGTAACGCATTCTGATTGGTCGGATGATTCATGGCCGTCATAAGGGGGTTTTTCTATGAGGCAAAAAGTCTTATCGGCGAGCCGAAATCTTTTTGGGTGAGGGGTCTTGGGCCATCTAAGGTCCCCAGATGCTCTGGCCTATTAATTGTGCTAGCCATTTCCTGGCATCTTTTTCCTCGTTTATAGTACTGTCTACTCTGCATAATTCGTCAACGTTTAATTCGTAAATTACGTAATTCGTATATTCTGTCATGGTCCCGTTAATTTCCTTCACATTTCCCATTAAATTTTCTGCTCTAATTCGTATTGCATAATTCGTACTCAAAACAATGGTCCATTTGAATTTTTTCAACGATAATCATGATGCGTAATTCGTAAATCGATGAACTCAACAACATTTACATTTGTATACAATTTAAATCATCGATCGGAGAAATTCTCTAATTCTGTCTCCGGTCAGCTACAGCCTCTCAACAATACAATACAAATCTTTCAAAAAAAGTTTATATCAGAATTTGTTGATGTATAATTCGTCTGTTCTACGAATTAACTATGTAATTCGTATACAATACGAACTATACGTAATTTGTAGATTGCATATTTGCGTAATACAAAAATTCTTGGTCCCCTCTTATACGAATTATGCGGAGTAGACTGTACTGCCCTTTTTCATTATCTCTCTTCTCATTTGGAGGTGGGTGTGAGAAGTGATTCATGACCCAGCAAAAATAAAAGCCTGCCAACCGGGTTATTGAAACGCAGTCAAATATTTTGAAAAAATTCTCCATACGGGCGGGTCAAAATATGTGAAATTGCCGTCTCTTTGTTACCTGTTTCGTTATTTATGGGATTCGAACGTACATGTAGATAGATTTCAGATACTTATTGTTTTAATTAATATCACATGGTTATCAGTTTTTAAGATATTTTACGTGGTATCTGAAGAATAAGGATAATGTCTTTAGTTGAAATTTTAATAAATTCATTAATCATTTCGTTGAGAATTAATCCCTGGGTCCGTTATAAAAAAGCAAATTTTGAGTATTAGCACATTAGCATATTTTTGATCTATTTTTAAGTTTATAAGTTATATTTCAACTTATGATGTTAATCTAGCAATTTTGGTATACTTGTTAGTATTTAATTGTCGCTTGTTTGTGGGGGTGATGCCTGAGTGTCTGTAGTCTAATTAGGGTTAATTGTTTGTTTTACTCTTTGTTTTTCATTGTTTGTTACTACTCGTCTTTGTCACTCTGTTAGTCTCATGTCTCTACCTGTCATGTTTCCTTATGTATAAATGTCTAAGTGTGTAAAAATAAAGATACTTAGTCTTGGTATTCCAAACTGAAACGTTCTCTCTTGTTACTACTGTCAGGATCTACCAACGTCGACCATTCTTCGAGAATTGGATAACAATTACTATTAAAGAAAAAATCCCAAATTATATGAAATTAAGCGGCTTCATCAGTCTCGAATCCAGTCCCACACTGAGATACTTGCTCAAAATGTAATATATATGATAACTTACCGTCCTTCTTTTTTTATTAAATGGAAAAAATGTAGGGTGCCACGGGGTAGTAACAGTACACGCGTTCATGACGTTTCATTGTTTAAACCGGTAAGGCTAGGCCTACTGTAAAAGTGCTGATGTTAATTGTCAGTCAGAACTTGGAGCGGCTTCAGTCTCGAATCCCGTCGCATACTGAAAATAGTTACGGGGATTCCACTTTCAAAGGAGAATACGCTAAGCCCTATTCTCACTAGCGAAAAAACATCAGCGATGGCCTCGCTGGTGACGATAGCGAGATAAAAACGCCAGTGTAAATAAATCGCGCGCGATAACTTGTCAGCGATATCGTTGCGATGAGACCGCTAGTCAAAATTGTTATCGCAGCGAATTTCTGTCGCCATGAAATTCGCTGGTGAAAATGCAAAATCGCTGAATCGCTGTCGAATCGCATATCACCGTTCGTCGTTGTTACGGCGATTTATTTTTCGCTGCGAGGAACCCGGAATGCTCCACACCTTTGGCCTGTTGCCAATGGCTACCTGGGGCAAGAACAAGCCTAAAACAAGAGGTTCTACTACATCGAAAATTTTTTTAAAGATCCCAGGCATCATCCGAAACATTCTCTTGAATTCGCTGCTGTCTTCAACTTGTAACTCCCCGACATGGCCGGTCGCGAAACCACGCGTACCTCTGTTTTACAACCAATCTCGCGTCGGCTTTTTATTTTTCTTATAACGTTGTCTCTTTTTCTGCTGATACAGAAAGAAGTATGAAAATAACGTTTTTCTGAAAATTCGTAGCAGACATGAGTTTCGACTGTTTTGGAGCCATGTTGGCAGTCAAATGAACGATTGTGATTTTCACTGATGATACTATGGTGACTTATCGTCACCGCGGAGCGATTGGGAACATTAAAAAAGCGCTCAGTGAAAACGGTTAAGCGCGATTTTTGTGGAATTTCGGCGATGATCATTTTGACTAAGCGGTGTATCGCTGCGATAAACCGCGGCGATTTTGTCGCAGTGAAAATAGGGCTTTTACCACGAAATGCGCTCTCACATATTTTCGAGTTCTTGGCGGAAAATGAGACTAAAAAACATTTTTTGTAAACATGTGGCTACGGGCAATGATTGAGGATTTTTTCGAGAGGCTCAAAGTACCGGTTCTAAAGTCGAATTTTGACAAGAAAATACCGAAATGACACAAAATATCGTTTAAACATAGATAGCTACAAGGATGAAAAACAGAGATTTATTTTAACTGGATTCCTTTTGGCCAAGAACCAAATCAAAGTCGAACAGCCGCGCCGAACCCTACGGGTTCTATTAAGATCCACAAGTGGATTTTCTTATTTGTTTACTTATTTCATATTTTGCTTTCCTTCTCTTTCAGATGGGGCCTACTCGAATTTCAATCCCCTTCAGTAGGCTAAGTTCCGAAGGATCGTTTCTGCTTACAGTCAAAACTCATTATATGCTGCATCCTGAAATGTGGCAGTATGACAAATTAATAGAACTTACAAATTTTGGCCGATTTGTTCCACAGAAAAAGCTGGTGTTTCAACCAGACACCATGCATTAAGGGGTTTGGCTGTATTTTGCTCGACAACCATATACTGTATATATTTTTTTAAAATCTCTGTTTATTTTGTCTGGGTCTAAAAGCTCCATTATAACTTCACCCCACGGGAGTCAGGTAGGGGGCTGTGGTTTATTTCAAACTACACGTTTTTACATAGAATATTTACAATTACATTAAACAAAGATTTACACACTCCTAATTCTGTAGGGCCTAATGATGACCGCCACCAAGGATCTTTAGAAAATTTCATATTACGTATTTACATCACATGCAAAGTTTTGCATGTGATGCTTTTGCAGACAGATTTTATAGGTTATATTGGTGGTCTCTAGGATTTCTGAAAGTAGGGGGGGAGCAAAATGCCAATTTTGCATTGGTCTCGCTTGAGCATGCGTAGAAGGTGCGACGCCCATAACGTAGGGGGTTTGGTGGTCTTCCCTCTAAATACTCGAAAAATCAAAGCAATTTCTGAGGATCTGGTACAATTTCAGGCGAAAAAAAGGGGAAAAAACTTGCTTGGAAGAAAAAGGGGGCGGTGGCGGCGCTCCCCTTAAATCCACCCTTGCTCTGGGAAGACAAGAGAAATGTTCCCTTAACACAATCTCATAGTCTACCCAATAATCTTAATATTGGGGCCCTAACTATGTAGCCAGATTAAATCAGACGATTCTTCTATCCGAATTGTGGAGCAGATTATCATGTACACACAAATTCATAAGAAACGATTTACCTGAGCTTTTTGACAAAATTTATTTACTAGGATTTATTGTATTCAG
>JAYMFW010163481.1:1425-17418 GCA_036785005.1 Tubulanus punctatus
AGGAAACAAAATGCATGCCTATAAATTTAATACATTAAACATAAGATAAATCATTTACATAACTTAACATATTTACGATTTTGATCAAAACTATCCGGTCTTTTTCATAATACTTTACTTCAGACGGATCACTGTAATAATTGTTTGGTAGATATTTCCTTCTCAGATTGTTGTATGAATTACAGCCTATTAGATAGTGATATTTGTCACCAACCTCACCGGAGTTTTATACTGTACAGACTCTTTCCTCTTATTTTAAGTATGTTGGGATAAAAACGCCTCTATTGGTTGGTGAGCTTTAGCTGAAATCATTCAGATTTAAGTAATTCTGGAGAGATTTCAAGCTGAATTTATTGATAGTCACCGGGTTATTTTAAATCT
The DNA here is from genome assembly GCA_036785005.1 of Tubulanus punctatus. Taxonomy (NCBI): domain Eukaryota; kingdom Metazoa; phylum Nemertea; class Palaeonemertea; order Tubulaniformes; family Tubulanidae; genus Tubulanus; species Tubulanus punctatus. The sequence goes on from JAYMFW010163481.1 coordinate 1,807, forward strand.
TCTAACTCACATCTGTACTGAAGAAGATAATCCGAGATAAGTAGACACCAATCCTCATATACTTTTGCTTGTCATTTCATTGTCACATTTGTCGAGTGTCGCCAGTTTTAAATTGGATTTTTATGGAGCTTATATCTGATGGAAAAAGACACAATACAACATTTATGAGAAATTCTTGTTTTAAAACTGTCACGCAGTAATGAAAATATCTTTCAGCAGTGGGGTGTCGGCTGCGTGAACGTGTTGTATATTGCTTTTGCGGGAGCCATAAATCTTTTTACGAGGACATTTAACAAAAGACTGCTTACAATAAAAACTGGTAATGACTCTTACTTTCTGCGGGTGCTGCTATCGTTGAAATACCATCTTCTACCTGAAGGATTATTCATTATTTAGATTATTGGAATCAGACTCACATTAATCGATAAATGACTGAATTTCATTTTCAATTAAGTCTGTTAGATGTAAACTTTTGTCACTGACCACAGAAAGCAGATTGAACTGCCTGCAACACGACGCCTATTGCATGTTTTGTTGATTTGATCACTGCCCCTTAATCTAATTTCTAATCATACTGGATGTTGGCCAAAGAAAACCGGTAATGATCACCTTTGGTTCATCCATTTATTTTGATTTTGTATGCATCAAAAATTGACAACAGTGTAGACAAATATTGTCCTTGAAATGAATGTCCCCACTAAGCTAAAATCAGTAGTACTGGAGTTTTTGACAAAGATTATTTTCTGGTGATTAAAAACTTTCAGTCTGGTTTGTCAAAAACCATCTGCTGTCTAGGTTTGATTGACAAATGTTGCGTGTGAACAATTTTCTGCGATTACATCTTTCATCATTACCTCTGTCAGTGTCTTCACATAGACTGTTATTAATTTCCGTCTCATTCATTCTCACTTCTTGTTGACTTTGATGGATTCAATAGACATTTTGTGTCATTTAGCTTTGTACATGATTCTTTCAAAAAGTTGATTGAAATTGTGTTCAGAGTTCATGGAAATGTCAATAAGTTTCATATGATATATCATGTATCATCTTGAGATCAAAGCTAAGGCTTGACCAGCGCCTGGAAGGATAATTTCTTGATATGGAAATTATGTTAAGTAGAGGTTTACTAAGGTTTTCTTAAGTATACTGAGGTGGTTTTGAATCAATTCAACCTCTGATCTTTTCTATTCCATCTGAAGGACAAAATTTTTCTGTAGACCGATCTCTATATATGTAATCATAAGCCATGCAGTTCAAGGCTTTCTTCATGGTTCTGTCAGAGCTGTGATATTTCCTCAGAAACGCCAGAAAAATTTGTGTTACCTGTTAATTACGGAATCTCATTAATTAATTCTGAGTGCCTTCAGGTATCAATTTTAATTGAAAATTATATGTAACTTTCAGAGCACTGCTTCAATGTTTGTTCGTAGATTTCATGAGGTTTTTTAGATTTAGACTTAGATCGGGTTGGTGATGCATGTGGGTGGACGCCCATAATCTTCACCATTATCTTCAGTGTCGTTTTGCGTTACATTGTCATGCTTTTTTTTCGATTTAGATCCATTCTTTTTTTTTCAATTTAGATCCATTAACATAAAGAAATATATTCAATAAAGGTCAGAAATTTTTTTGATAACATTTTAGCAATGCAGTGAAGAATTCACAATTACCTTAAAAAGAGATTATCTTTAAAATAATAGCTGTAGTTTTCAAATCAATCGTGATATTTCAAAAGGAATTACATTTTAAGACGTAAAACAATTGGATGATGGACCTCCATCAGTATTCTTACCCAGCTTATTGTTGGTAATAATTCAAACAATATCCTCTGTATTGTTGCAGTTTTGGCGTACACCTTATTTTTGCCGTCATCATCTTCACGGGTCGATTTCATTGGTTCACTTGTCAAGAGATGTTTCCATGGTTGCATAAGGATTTGTGTTTGCATAATGAAATGAATCAATGATTCTCGAATAAATGGAGCAAATATTTGATGAAATCTCCATCAAATTCTAACCAGTAACAATAAACACTGAAGTCAGCTATTCGCCTGTATCATTGTGTAACAGTTTTTTTTGCAATTATTTTCCGACAACTTCACGGTGTGAATACGGATGTGTTTGAGGTAGTTGTTTGTTTCTGACTGACTTGCGGCTGATTCATTAATTGACTTATATTGAACTACTCGTAAAAGATTTACTAGAATATTATCCACGGCATGGTACCAGAAATTGTCTTTGTTGTAACCAGTTTCTTGTTTTAAGCTGAATGTTGATATTATTATTCAGAAATTTTAGTTATATCCAAGTACCTGTGGTTTTTACAGGGTAACACATTCCCTCGTGCAGTTGGCTTGAGTCATGGCTAGAATTCCACAAATGTGGCAGTCACGGTGCTTGTCCAAAAATAATTTTGGACAAGCACCAATTTTTCTTAAAAACCTTGCTTAGTATAAATCGAGTTACGTTTTGATATTCTGATTAGTTGAAATGTTTGGTGTGTAAATTCGAAATCATTCTGTCTATGCATTTGTTATATTACCCACCACCAGGGGAGTAGTTAGCTGAGTTTTTATGAATTTTGCATTTAATTGTGGCTTTATAACCGTTCAGCATTCAGTTGATCCTAGAGCTGATTTTCAATATCATCACACATACCTCGCTATTATATATCTTTTTAACAACATTACCTCAGAAATCATATCTGTTTTATATCGATTTCTGAGCTTCACCTCTGATCATTGAGGTTTTCCATATTTCTCCTATCATCTAGACGCATTGCTTGGCTTGTAACTAACGCTGCACCAACCACCCAAGATGAGATCGCTGTTGGCTGATCATCATATCATTTGGTAGATCAACTCCGCACGCACACTTCTCGTATTGACATTTCTGCCAGTGGGGATTAATCGTAAATTCTTATCACCTTATTATGGGCATATAGTCATAAGTGTCTGTCTCTACTTTAGAAACCAACAGATCACTTGAGTTTCGTGGATATTCTTTTTGAGTATCTGATTGAAGGACCATTAGTTTCATTTTTGAATATTAGATGATTGATCTAGGCGCAGAATGATAATTGAGTTTATTTCAGAGGATGTGCCTGAAACCCTTTTGATGCATCACTAAGAATCTTGTGTATGGCTTCGGTCATCTGGGCATCCATAATTGGGCCTGGTGCCTTTTGCATCATTGCTTACTCCAATGTTAAAGAATGATTTTATTTCTGATGGGACTGGCCTTAAACTGGCCAATTGTCCCATGTTTGAGTTGCCGTATGCTGTAGGCTGAAATATAAAATTGATTCTCATTTCACACATTATTTAACCTCTGCCATTTTGATGTACCTGTGAATTTAGCAATCCTTTCTGAAATCTGAACATCAATCGAATCTTCAATGATCTAGTTCCAATAATGACACATCGAATCATTCTCGGAAACTTCACTGTATTCTACATTAAATTGAAATCGTTAGTTCCTATAGCTCCAAGTTCATACTTACAACAACAACAACAGATTTTCAATATTTCCCATTTAGACTTTCATATGAGCGTTATTGCATGACGTAAATGAGTGATAGATATGTTCACTCAGTGTGCGTTTTCATTAATGATGATATTAGTGTTAATTATGAGGTATTGTATCCACTAACCGGCACTGTATCCTGTTATGTCTGAGAGACCACAGCACCCCCTAACTACTTTGAGATCATTGATACTCATTGATTTTTTTCAGGCTCCTAATCTACTTGTTGCCATGGTTACATTTGGTTGCCTGAATATGAAATAGATGTCGGCAGTTTTTGTTCTGGCAAAAGGCAGTACGTTCTGGGAGGGCTACACTATTGTTACTGTCACCATAAATATCCATCTAGTTTTCTCTGTTCTGAACATTATATTTCAGGATCAGCAATCCATCAGTGATGACCAATACTTTTCTGTTTCCATGCTCAACCATGAATAAGTGGTTTTAATTGATGAAGGATTTTATTTCGATATGGTTGAATTGATAAAATTTGATAAATATAAGGCACCGCCCTAAGAAATGTATATTTGTAAAAAAAAACTTTTTCCGAGTTAGGTTTTTGAAGACACACTATACGAAGCTACACTATTTCATTAGTGCATGGACAAAATTTGTATTGGTTTTGAAACTCACCCTGTTTTCTGTTTGGGGTAACATTTTAATGCTTGTTTGCTCATCGCATCCAGTTATTCTTATACAGTACATGTGAAAGGATTTTTCATATTTTCATCTAATTCTGTTTTGTTATGGATGATATTTTGATAATAATAACATTGATGATAACTGTCTGGTCTTCTTGCATTAGCAATTGTTCAAACCTTGTCCAGAAGCAAGTCTCAATCCCAGGCACTTACCTAACTCTGCATTCAACCATGAAATCATCCTGCCTCAAGAAACGATGTTCTTCTGTCTTCATTTATAACTGCAGGGATTTTAATCACTCTTCCATGTTTTGATTAATTCTCGCTAACTCTTTCTAGAATAGTGCACAACATAGCATCATTTCACGAATATTGACAACCTCATTCTATGTGCCAGACTTCATGGATAATGAGTGAGTAGAATGAGCAGGAAAAGTTAATAAAACACAATGTCTAATCTATATGTCCTAGTGTGCACAAATTTTTGCCAGGCTGCTATTGGGTTGCTATCAAAATCATAGTTGTGTGTGAAAAATTTAGGGGTCTTTATACCAAATCTTGGAAATTTTCCTTTATCCAATTCAAACGGTCCAAACACACCAAATCATTAAAGATCTGCCTGAACAAGTTGGACTTCTCGTAGATAGGCTGAAGAAATCTTTTTCTGCAGGAGGTACAGTGGGAATGTCTTTTATGATAGACACCAGTTTCAGATCTCCATTATCGCAGCATTGCTTTAAGCGTGTTCGTAATACTTTTGATTTGATTATGCAGCGTAGGAAATGACAATTTACGTGCTTCCAGTACGTCATTGCTTTGCATACTTTCTCGCGGGGGTTTTAATTGAATTTAATCGACCTGTACGAGGGCCATTGCACGATAAATTCGAATATTTAAGCATAATTATAATCCATAACAGGTTTTTGTACACCTTTGCGTGAAGTCCGTAAGATTGTTTCGACAATATTCAGTCAGTTGTAACCAGTAGAGTTAACAATGACAGTTATTAATCAATTATGATGAATTACAGTTGAAAATTTAAGAGTTCTAGATCACAGAATTTGAGAAGGTGCTAATTTCAGCTTGTGGTGAATGGCAATGGTGGCAGCAATAGTACCATGAATTGTACTATGTCTTTTTGACTGTTGCATGGATTATTTATCCAAAAACAATGTTAAGATGTCCAGAAATGATTAATGAGGAAACCATTGAAGTATCTGCCTAGTTGAAGCCGCCATCCAAAATGTTAGGTCGCCATTTTTGTTGGAATTAGGAACTAGCGGCTAATCTACAAAACGTGGGGGTGATTTACTAAGTAAAGAGCTGTACACTATACTGACCATTTTTCTCATTCAAGACTTCACCTTACCTGTGTAAGTTGTTATCTGTTGTTATCGAAGTACATATTCATTGATCTAGCTCTGATTTTCCGTGGTGTGCTTGTTTTTCAGTTGCTCGATTTAGCTTGTTCAATAACAACAAGATCGAAACATTGCCTTTAACCACAGACTGCGTTATAGTGAAAGCGTGATGAACACCATCAGTGACACATGGCAATATAAGATGAGACGACAGATCCTGCCACAAATTGTTTTGTATCACAAGTTTCAAATGCCTGTGGAAGTAGCAACACCATTTGTAACAAAACTGTAAATGCCCCATGGCTGATATTGTTATCCATTGTAACAGACAGTCTGATTTTTTGTGTTATCGGTTGTTCGCTGTGAGCTTGTTGAAGTGGATAGAAATTTTTTATTTCTTTTGCCTGGGTTTAATGATAATATAGTATATTATGGAATGAAGTATGGCACAACATAAACTGGTTCTATGGCTCAGGATTAAAAAGATTAGATGTCTCTCAGTTTATCTATCCATTGACTTCTCTTTGCTCAAGGAGGTCATAGAATTGAACAGGATCTTGAGTTCAAGTCACATCTCTTATTGATTAGACACAAGAAACGGATCATCAAGACATTGGATGGACAAAGAGCAAAATGATCTTGAATGGTCCTTTTACATGTAGTACAGCAAAACTCCCAAAGATATTGTCTGTATATCACATCCTCATTGCCCTTATGACAACATAATAACAAATGATTCATTATTAGACATTAAGCAACAATACATAAAGAGGTTATGTATTTTTGACATTAGGCATCTCAAAAATGATGAAATGTCATGGGATGAACTGACCCCAATGTCCCTATTTGCTGTTTCCCAATATATAGACATGAAGGTGTATTTGTTTCGACCTCTGGGATAAACGTTAATCCGCTTATAAACAGACATGATGGTGAATGTGTTTCAGCTATGTTCATAGAAGAGAAAGTACCTGATAAAGCGAACTAAAATCTCTGGTTGGTCTCTGATTATGTATGTCTAGATTCAATAGATTTCTGCAGATTTCCATAGATTTCCGTAGATCAATTTGAGTCTTAATCAATCAGGCTGTTTACCTCATACAGTTGCATGAAACGTGCCTCTTCATAAAATCCGATATGAGATGGTGTCTGCTTTGAAGGCCATTAGACCTAGAATCAGTTTTGCAACCACTCAGCTGATTTTGTGGTAGCCCTTTTATGTTGAGGCCATATACTTGGCAATAGACTTAACATCACGCCATTGCAAAGGCAATTGGATGTGAGGCCTGTTCCATGAATTTGCAGCTGAATGTCTATCTGCCTTGACAGGGCCATGCATGTGCATGGAACCTCTACAAATGGTTGATTGCTTCACCCAATGTGTCAAGCACAAACTTTTAGCACAGTTTGTGGGATAGTTCAGTGTTCAGAAAACAATTATTGGACAGAGCACTACCTTGATTTCTCTCAAGAGTGAAGCCTGGCACTCATATGGTGTTAGACTCTACTGCTTATGCCATTTGGTGTACTGGTTTTGGTCACTGCATTTTATGTCACTTGCTTGTGAAGTGTTTCGTTAACATAATGGCTTTAAGCTCCACTGTTGGTGATCCCATGTTCAGCTATATGATTCTCCTGATATTGCTATTATCTTCATCATCATTGTTATTATCATCACCATTATCATTTGTTCATAGGTGTATATGATAATGTTCTTGTTCCTTCAGGACTAAAAGACCATCCAATTGCCATAGTGCAGCCTTGAGTGATAGACCCATTAGACAAATTAGCCCATCACTATGTCTGATACGAGAACTTGCTGAAACATTTCAATTCATCAAGCGTAGCTGTAATGTTAATGAGACAATTTTGTCTAGACATGCATCTTAAAAGATCTCTATACATTTTCGACTTCAGTATCTACCATATGTAAATCCTGATATATATCTTTTCTCTTGTTTACCACGTTTTGAATTTGCATTGACTCCTGCATAGATAATCAATTTCTGAGAGATTTACTTAAATTTTTGTCATTCTTTAGACCACAAGTATCTCAGGCAGATGGCATTGACCAAAATGTCACGGCACCTAAGAAAATCGTTTTTCTATCTTTGTTCTATGGTTTCCTGTAAGAGAAACAAGATTCAGTGGCCTGTCATACATGTTGCAATTACTGTTATTGCATATAATAATGAGCACTTGAGATATATATACACTTGGGAAGATCAGATGACCTGGCTTTGTCAACAGAGAGATTATTTTACTAGTCAATAATTCATGCGGGATATCACTGGCCAGCAAGAACATATGGATGATGTCCAAATTTCCTTAATTTCAGGTTCTCAATTTCTGTCATAACAACCAGTTTTACTTGGGTTTTTAGTTCACGTCCACATATTGAGTTATGCTTTATTGCACACTTTTCCAAATCTCCAAGGTATTCCTTTCTACGATTGAGGTGATCCTGATCATTGAGAGCTGCTTATCTCATATTTGGTATATGTCTTAGATCATCTTATCAAAAGAAGTTCCTTTTTTGACTGCTTGAAGACGTAGGTTTACATCCATCGATCCCTTTAAATCAACCTATCGGTGCTTGTAGGTTGCTGTGTATGCGTGGTATTGTCTTGATTAATCAGACCAGTCACTACCACAGACATCTACTCATTCATATATGTTACCCTTCTCTTTGAACACTGTCAATCCGGAGACAGAATAATAAATGGTAGCCTTTTCAGAAAGCTGTTTATTTCCATATCTGATCATTCAAGCGCAGGTTGTGCGTCTAACCACCAACGATTGATTGATTCACGGCAACTATGGACATTGTGTTGTACATCATTACCGTCAAAGGTGGCTATTTGTCCTGAAGGGCTGTTAAGCTGTTTAGCTAGTTAGGCCAACTACACTTGAGACTTAGATCCTACACTCTGTTTTGGGTCAAGGATCTCAAAAGTTATTTTGGCAATTTTGGTGCCTGGGGCCTGGTATGCAAAAAGCAAACTCTTTTAAATCAATGTTTTGAAAATGAAACTTTGAATAGAGTGATTTTGTCCAAACACCAGTATGTAATTTGCTGCAGCAATGTTTAACTTCCTTACAGTTACACAGACCAGGATGTCTACACATAACCACATCTACATATCATATCAGTGCTCTATTACAAAAAATCGATCATATCCGAAATAAAGAATGTACAACGATCGGTCTGTACTGTGCGTGTGTGATTGTCACCAGTTGTGAGAAGTCAGTTCACGTAATCACTGCCATTAGAATATTACGATCAACGCATACAGAACGCACCACAATCATCTCAAAAACATTAAAACGCCCATCACAAGTAGCGTTCCTGTTGTGAAGTATGCTATGGTCTTATTCCACTTAGATTAGACCACCATTGCGTTTCATTTAATTTTTTTCAAATGGATGATGTACCACCACACAGGAAATATTATGTGATTATGCAGAACAGTGATTTTCATAATTTTAGATGAAAATGAAGAATCAACTCACATTTTCACAAAAATATGCCTTGGAGTATTAACTTTTCAGGCTTTGACAACTCCAAGATGTAACATACAGGGATTCAAATGAAATACAAACTAGTTATTCATATCTAACCATTTCACTTTAACATTCTTCCCTTATATTATTATTTCGGCCTCATTATGTGTCATTCTGTCAATAGTAATGATACCGAAGTGTTGGTCAATATTTTGTGAAGATGTTAAAGCTAATAACCACTGAAACTATTGTCTGACTGCGATGTTACCTAGCAACGGTATCCTTATGTTCCCATATGATATATATATATATATAAGGTATGCAAGGTTTATTCGATGTTGGGCTTGCATCATGAAAATACATTGTCCTAAATTACCTTCATTATCTAGGTAACTGGGTCTGGTTTCTCAAAAAAGATTATCTCTAATCTTAAAATCAGTTGCCGATGGTCACTACACATTTTCAATTTGATCAACAATCAAAAGTAATTTGATTGAAAGCTAATTCTTTTTTAGAAACCAGGCACAGAAATAAACTATTGTATCTGATCGAAAATTAGTATTCTCAAAAAATAATCTCATTGATTTGTATGTGAAACGATTTTGTTATTAGTCATAATGTAGAACATAAAATGTTTTATAACTGAAATAAACTCGATCCAAAAGTAAAATGTGCTTTTGAGGTGCTAGCAATAATACTGTTATTTCAGTTGCCATAGTAACAAACCTGGTACGAAGAACGTCTTTATTGAGATGCAGTGCATTCTGATCTAAGGAGCTTGTAAAGACTGTACTGCCAAAAAGTATTTCGGGGGCCATTTATTTGTATATCCATCAGCAGGCTCATTGCATTACACGAATTCCATTATAATATATTGATAGAACGGAAAATGTCAATTTGCAGGTTTATGGATCAGAAATTTATTGTATTGACTCGCCTGAAAATAGGCAAGAAGCTTTCTCTAACTTGTAATAGCATTTAGTAGATAGCTATGTAGCATCACAATGGCATCATTATGATTGGTGAAGCAGTGACAAAGGTCTATTTGTTGGCAGGTTTCTACTCTTGCTTTATTTCAATCAGACACAAACAATGTATTTATTGTCGAACCTGAGTGAGCACTGTTTTTACAGTTGCAACTGATACATATCATGATGGCTTCATTACACCTTACCTTGTGAAATTCAAGCATGCCTTCAAATCCTTAATTATCATATCTCTTTTAAGATACTTTAAGATGGTTATTGTATAATTTGGTATCTTCTCAACCTTTTCACTCCGTCCTTGTTTGGATTAGGCTACTCCCAGAAGATTTGGTTTGCCAAGTTCATTATTGTCAAAGAAAGTAGTGAGCCATGAAGAATCTGAGTGTGTCTGGCTTATTTACCTGAGCTTGAAATGGTGAATGGTATGATTGAACTTGAGCTATAAAGAAATGGTTCAATGAAATGAAATCTGCTCTTTCCTGATCAGTTTTCAAGTAAATGACACTTGTGGCTTGTATTTGCATAATCAGATCAATATTTTAGTGAGGATCAACTTGCGCGATAACGAAAACTGAATCCAGTTCATGATATGCATTAACTTCGTGATCTATGTGGGCATGAATTTGAAGAATATACCGACCTCTCGATTCAGTTCGCTAAAACTCTGTCAATAGTCTGTTGAAGGTAATTGTGAGAAGTCTTATTTCCATATAGATAGGAAATTGTATAACAGCCTCGGGAGTTGGTGGCAGTGGCAGTTATTAGTTTGTTTGCACCATTAATATGTCCTGCTATCTGCCGCATATTTACATTGGCAGGATTGACCAGTATGCATTGACTCATGCATGCCTTGTTGATTGTCCGAGAGAGAATCGATTACTCAATTCATATGAACTGATCAAGTCAGTTTGTCATGATCAAACCATGAATTGCGTTGATGTTTTATCAAGTATATGATGCTGGTTAGGCATAGATCAAGGGACAAATATCTACTGTTTCAGGACAAGCTACTTATTGGGATTATTGGGATCTCGGGTATTCCTGAACCTTTTCTTTTAGCCCTTCCTTGCCATTAGAAATCTGCACTTGCACTCATTCATTATTTAGAGGATTTTGTTGACATTGTAGACAGTTACTGATGAACTATCTGATTCAGCACCAGTCAATCAGGTCAACTTTCAGTTTTCCTATATCTTGGACTGCAATGTTGTCTTGTAAAGGGTTTCTGGGTTACATACATTCTACTCATCACTTGGCAAGACTGTTACAGAAGAACCGTAATCTACTGCTATTTATATGTAAATTACACTGGATAATTGTAGATTAACTCTTTGAAGATTCAATCTACTTAAGATACTCCTTCGAATTGAATTATTTTTGCTATGGTGAAAAGTAATTAACACGTTCATCAGAATTAATTTCAATCATCTCGCCAACATTGAATGATGTGTCAGACTTCACTTCCAAGACACCAGTATGTCTTTCCATTTCCTCCCATCAGAACTTATTAATGTTAAGTCTTGTATCAATAGTGTTAATCTTCCATTTATTTGTTCACCCTTTTAAATACATTAAAGTCTTCCTTCACTCATTTACCTACTTGACTGTTTTAAGTTGCACCATTGGTTGTGCAGATTCATCATTACTTGAAGAATTTACATTCAGAAGGTATTCTACTTGAACAACTGCAATCAATCATTTTTCTTATCATCGTTATACTTTTGTCATTAAACTGAGATCCATCCTGAGGGCTTATCCCATTGGGCTGGTCATTTATCACAATTCGTAAAAATTGAACAATGCGTGCGTGTATCTGGTTAAAATGCAGATCACAGAAAATTTGTGTCATTCATTTGTGGCTGTGATTGCTTCGCTTAGATTCGGCTCTGAGGCTAGATTGAGCTAATCGGGAATGTAGCCATCTATCGCTAAAAGGTTTTATAGATGAATGAGACATGATATATGTTTACATCTGTGGAACTAAGTGACAAAGATTATGCACAGTCAATCGTCAATATAACACCTCTAGCCGAGTAGAGTTTGAAATTGGAAGTTTCATTTGCTCGAATATGTAGTGTCTAAAGGCTTTGGGTTTATCATTGAATGATGCATCTGTCTAGAGCCCGGTTTCAAAGATTGGTTATTACTTTATTTCTAGCGATAAGTTTTGAAAAATCAGTTATATATTTCCACAGTTTTGCATTCTCTGCATAACAACTGACTTTATGATATCAATAAAGTTACTCCATGTAAGCGGGACGTTCTGATTGTGGACATGTAATTTTATGTCTTCATTGGTATATTATTCTCGATTATGTCTCTCTGCTAAACTTCTAGCTGTAGTTCCTATCAATATTGATCCATCTAGTGGTGGTATTGTAGCCACGCTTACTATTGAATCCACCTTAGCGTTAATAAATATACGATGATTTATAACCACAGACTGTGATATCATCAGGCTGAGTTTTTCGATTGATTTTCTGTCGAACTGGTCATTATTTCACATTGGGATGACCGCGCCCTGGTGACATTATCGATACTTGATCTGGCTTTATGATTAACCCTCTCCATGCTAATACCAGATTTGTCTGGAATTCTCTGGATTTTGCATTTTCTCAGTATCTAGGAATATTCTATCACAATATCACAAATTAAACCTGCTAAATAGTTTCTTCATTGATAAGATTGTCAAAAGAGATTGTTGGAAAGGGTTGAAAAGCGCACGTTATTGCTTGGATTTTATGTCAACTGTATCTGTCTCAGAATGATCGTTGCCACTGTCATCAGTGGAAGGCACCGCCAGTGGAAGGCAGATGCATAACGGCTTTTCTCTACATCTCTACATCTCGTACGGGGTATAAGAAACTAGTCCAAGAGTTCTACAGCTAGTACTGAAAATAACTATTGCCATGACAACTGGCTTTATAGCGAAACAGTGCCGTGAAACTGATATATCCTTGGATAGGTTTTATTGTAGTCATTCTTGTATGTGGGAAAAAATACTACTATCGACTATTTTCACCCAAAAAAAATCCAGATACCTGCGATTCAGAGGGTCTCAAACATCTCGCCCAATTTTGCAAGGGCCCTAAAAAATAAAAGCTTCCAAAAAAACTGAACCTAGAATCTGGACAAGGTTAAACAATAATATGAATATAATTCATCAATTATATGCTTGTGATGATGCTCGTTTCTGAATATCTGCATACGGAAATCCAAAAAAGGGCGGGTACCACGGTCCTTTATGATATTAGTAATCATGGGACTAGCTAAACTGCGATTAACGTCTAGCTATTATCAAATTATTGACCTTCCATCGACGGAAAAAACCTATACTTCGATTTATTGATTAATGGCAGACGCTCGGCATTGGAGATATTTACCGAGCCGCCAAACTCTACTGACAGATCTTGATCTCGTTGTAAGTGACGTTGAGTACGGATCCATCACACATGTCCTTGAGCAGAACTAACTTATTTGTACTTAACCCTCAGTTAGCCTTTCTTTCTCGTATGTATAGGTTAGAATGACCGGGGATGGGACATCACAGCCACCTATTTTTTGATAAACGGGGTACATTAAAAGTAAGACTAATTTAAATAGATAACCAGTTAGGTTGAATCTTATGATGATTAGGGTGACCACAACTCTGGAAAACAGGGAAAACACAGGGAATTGGAAAAAACACAGGGAAATGGTTTGTTATTTTTCCCGCAAATAGGTTTGTTTGTATTTTCCTGACAGTTGATAACTACAGAATCTGACTATGGATAGAATTAGGACATGTTTGGTCAAATCCAACTATTTTATGTTACTGATCCCTTATAGTCAGAAAAATTACCTCCGATACACTCCTTGGCTCCATTCTGCTTCTGAGCAGAATACAGGGAAAGTTTAGGTTCGACAGGGAAAATACAGGGAATTTGCAACTTGATGCTTTGTGGTCACCCTGGATTATTGTTAACGTTGTTCAAAGGGTTAATGAAGTTGCTTGATGACTACGGTAAATAACAGATAGATCATGACTTAATCTACAGTTGATATGTAGCTGAAGCCATTTTAATCTAGTTGTCTTGTGCTTCAGTTTAATTTTGTTGGAGTAATCATTTAGTTTCAAGTGTTCTTGCTACAGTTTTCTACTATACTACATTCTATATATTGTATTTTTCTCCCAGAAAAATCATAGTAGGATAATATATATCCCAGATATCCCATCTGTTATAATAGAATCAAGAAGTTGTTGTTGGATAAATGCACTATGTATCGCAATGCCAACTTGGTGATGAGAGAATAGACAATATCAATATGTAGGAGCTGAAATGATCTGAAGCTATGAAATTTGTGTTCTAAAGTATGTTTTATAATATTTAAGAAATATATGAGAAATGCAGAAGCATTCATATGAATCGTTCCAAGATTACTTTTCACCATTGCTCATGCATTCGTATCAATTTTTTGTCTTTTCAGATTAAAAAATATGAAAAACTAGAAACAGATGAAGAGAAGATTAAATGCGGCCGGGAAACGTACGACAAATACATCATGAGAGAACTGTTATCACAATCACATGTAAGCGAATATAGCAAGCAATTCATCATGATTTCTAACCGATTTTATTTACATTAACAATCATTTTTCCGATTCAACTGAATCTCTATTTGTGCTCCTCTATGTGTTCTCGTATATCTATAGCAGGTATTACAACATTGGTGTTGAGTTGAACATCAATTAACAATAGCTATGACGTAGACGAGCTCATTGAAACATCATTAAATTTGCATGTACAAACAAACCGAAATTAGTGCTTTGCATTTTGATCGCAATTAATTGACACCTGACTGGTACATTTCGTACCAATTATAATACATATCGGATGAATTGGGCGCAGTCTGGCGTGACAAAATTTTTTCAACTGCGGTAATACGCTTAAAAAAATGTCGGTGCGACATTTGTTGCGGAAGTCACTATTTCAAAGAAATCAATCGGCAGAAATTGCTATCATTATTCGTATTGGCATTATTTATGAAATGTTATTGATTACAACGTGCTGAGAAACAGCACTCATTAACCCATTTTGAGTGTCGATCAGCGTTATCGATTAATCTTTTCATTACAACACTTTCCACTTTTTCCTTCATTCGAAGCACATAAATTGTTAGTTCATTGGTAAATTGTAGTTGTATGCATCCATTAAAGTGGAAGTAATATTTGTTCCTCATAAGCTAAACAAAACTCATTTCGGAAACTTGCATATCGAATAAGAAAAATTAGCAGCAATTTTTTGCTCAAGCCCAGCACATGAGGTATTCATTAGGCTAAATCAGATAATTGGTAAAGATCCAAGATAATCATTAGCAAAAACTAATGCACCTAGTGTGCAACAGGTTACGGAAGATGCCAGGAGATTTCAGAAGACTTCATCAATAAAAGATCTAATTACTTCCTGAAACCATTTCTGTCATGATAGTATGTAACTGTTATTATTTCCTCAATTTTTCAGACATACTCCAAAGAAGCTGTAGATAAAGTCCAAGATGCACTCACAGTTGCTACTAAAACTAAAACAATACCAGTTGATTTGTTTGAGGTGAGATTT
>JAYMFW010163592.1:0-17397 GCA_036785005.1 Tubulanus punctatus
AACGTCGGGATTTTTCAACGAGTAAATTTTAATCATTCCGAGAACTTAGAGCGATTCAAATCAAATATCTTCTAAAAATATTACGTACCTCACTATACTTCAACCCTCACTTTCCAGCTACCAACTCACTGCTTCAACCCTCACTTGCCAGTTACCCGCCTCTTCAACCCTCACTTGCCAGTTACCTACCTCACTGCTTCAACCCTCACCTGTACAGTCTGCCTACCTCGGGTCTGGCTACGTCGGAATCCACTCATCTTTAGCTCGGACCCGGCTAAGGTGATTTCATCTGTCACAATCGTCACTTTTATCTCTTTCCTTGGAAAGTCTTAAAGAGAACCCAAGAATGTTTCAGTATTTTCCCGCCGAATTATTATACCGCGAAATCAGATCACCCAAATCCAATTATGTATTTCCCTCAGTAAAAACATTACCGGTTTATGGTTATAGAATTAGTGAAATCAATAATTTGGATGTCATCTGTGAGCAATAAGAACTGCCGGTACAAATCAACTCGGTGGGGATCCAAGGTAGTAGGCGGAGTCTACTGTCTGGTTTGATATCTCTCTCAAATTCCCTGTTCTGCATTTTTACACGCGTTCTCTTGGATCCGTTCAGATTTTCTCGGAATCGGAGATTTTCAAGAGATTTTGAGAACAATATCGTCGAAACGGTATCATTTTCCGCTCGATGTCGCCTTAAAAAGCTAACGTTGAAGAAACTTGTAGAATAATATGTTATGTTTATTCTATAGATGAATCAGTAGTCATGATAAACTCTTAGACGAAAAACATATTTCTCTCATTTTTGGCCGGGATATTCCTCTCGTTCGGATATTTCCCCAGCTCCGATATGGGAGCCACTGCCGCGAGATGGATGTCGCCAAGAAGCCAAACAGATAACCTGGGAGCAACTCCTTTCTCTGGTCGGATTACTGTGGGTTTTGATAAAGAACAAAGGTACAGTCGATTATCAGCGATGATTTGTCAGTGTCCGGGAGAGATGTCACAGATTTTCATAAAAAAGATACCGAAGCTAAGGCCAGTGTCCGAAAATTAGTGACAGCGCTGGTCATGTGACCAAACAAAATGGCGGACGACGACAGCGGAGATCAATATTCCTTCAATTTGCTCGTTGATTTACCAGAAATCAGCGAATACGTTCTCAAAAAATTACCAATTAAAAGTCTCCACACATGTGCAAGGTAGGTAAACCACAAAAAAGGCCCACAAAATGGTCTGATGGCCGCTTACGATGTAACGAATATGAATATGTGTCTCGGATGGATCGGATCACGGATGGAATTGGTAATAATATGATAAATAGTATTGTAGGCCTAAATCACGTTATGTAACAAATTTTAATGGCAACGCTATGTAATTTTTAATGCTAGTTAATGAATGTAACACACTGCGTCTGCAGCGTTTTGTAACTGACTTGTTACCAGGTTACGTTATGAGTATATATGTGTAATGAAGTGTAACAATACATGTTACACGATGTTACGAGCTGTAACAAATATGTAAGGCTATGTAACAGACTGTAATGCTATGTAACATACTGTAAGTTGTAACGAGCTGTAACTAATATGTAATGGACTGTAACTAATATGTAAGGCTATGTTACAGACTAAGTAAGGCTATGCAATATACTTGTAAGCGCTATGTAACAGACTGAAACGCCTACATGTTCTTTTTACTTTAACCCCTGTTACACCTTGTTACATAGTGTAGCAAAATTGGGGGTTTTCCTATGCGAGAGGGACCTCGGTGAGTGAGTCTTCTCACTATGGATCCAGAACTTCCGGTAGCGTGTATTTTTAAGGTCACCGGCCTTATAGCTATCGTAGACGGCACAAAATCAGCAAAATGAGTTCCAGAGGAAAGGCTTTTCCAGTGCTTGACAAATCGACAAACCACATGTACTGATACAAGAAGCAGAGAATGTAAGGTGGCCACCATGCTCCGATGAGCATCTTGTTACTTCTCTGGAACAAACATCGGTACAAGGGTTTGCCGGCCTTGAACAAATTCGGAGAGTGAACTTAAAAAAGGGCTTTCACCACCGTCCGATTTGCATACTTCAGACACCTTTAGATTAAGGTAAATGTGATAAACGAAAAATAATATGAAATATGTGCAATCGCCTAGAACGTGTGTCTGCACTGTCTGAAAGTTGATCTCATACTCGTCACCTACCGCCCGTCCTCTACAAACCAAATGGGCCTAATTCTCCAGTGGTCAGCTAGCAAAAACCCTTTGGATGGTCCTTTGCGCCAGGCATTCAATCTCCCATGATTTCTATCTAAATCATCTTTGCAGCCTCAGTGGATTTCCACCTCGTGATGAGCGTCTTAACTTTCTCTCTGCCTAGGACACACGTGGCCTTTTCACATGCATGAAAATAATTTGTGATGTCGTGATCCCCAACTCGTCCTCTGTTGGGACATCCTCTCACGTGTATATCAGCCAAGAAAATCCTAAGATAGAATGTGAGTGACACCAAAGAAGCACCGAAGAATTGATATAAATTGAATGCGATACGGTGCAGCTTTAATTACACTATTTATACCTGAGCATCTCTATAGTAAAGAAAATATACGTTGTCACGATGTAGTTAGTAGTCATCAAAAACAATCCTACAACTATGTATATTAAAAAAGATAATCTATCCTTAGAATGAAATAAAGTGAAATTGGGCCTAATCAAGAATTGTTAGTTTTTTTCCTAGGAAAGAGCACATCACCAGCATAGTAACCGGCACCGAGTCCGAACCTCCCAACAATGAGTACCAGAGACCAGTGCGCGGGATAATTAGAGGTAGAGAATATATTATAATAATAAATGGAAGGAGCCTTGTAGCATGTCTGCTACAATGGCGTTACAGTCTGTTACATGGCATTACATATCGTTACAGCCCTTAACATAGTGTTACAGTCAGTTACAACCCGTTAGATAGTGTTTCAGGATGTTACATACCGTTACACTTTTTTACATGTCGTTACACATACAATTGTACTTTGTTATTCCTATTAAGTCAGTTACACAGGGGTATTGGATAACTGAATTGTTACAGCCGTTACACATGTTACATGTAGTGAAACGATCAGACCCTCCCCCCCTTATTTGAGGCCACAGATGAAATTTTCATGCATTAGCCCTCTAAGCTTAGCATTGCAACTGAATATGCTACTCTCCAGAGAAAAAGAGACTGGACTTGAATGATTTGAAACCTAAGTGAAAGTTAATCGCAAACTGGATTTCAATAAAAAAACATTAAATTTTCATCTGGGCTGGCGAGAAATTGATATTAGCATTATATTTATGCCCAGGTGGTGCTTTTTAACTTTTCTTTCTATTACCTTTAAGTCCTCCTTTCAACCATTTGCTGGGTCCATCAGTGAATTGAAGGGAAGATCAAATTTGAGATTTTTTTAGTTTCATGGTATATAGTATACATGTAGTACATTCTTAGTCTGATCTTCTGACTTCGTTATCGCCCACAAGTACACTCTCCTCACTCAATTCAAACTCATATCTACTATATACAGTTATAACTTGTTTTTAGGTACTTCGAGCTCGCAATATTTATTATTATATAATGTAAATGTACTTAATATAACAAGATTTCACTGACTTATTCTTTTTGTTGTAGGGTTTGTAAAAATTGGAATGAACACGTTAAACGCATTAAAAAGTATAGAAAACAACCGTCTTGGTTTATGTCAACAATTCCATTTCATTTAGATGATTTTGGAACTCTTTTCCATGAACAATTTTCAAAGACAGTTCAGGTATGTCAATCTCTTTAATGGACTGCCTGGACTTTTCCTGAGATTTTAGACTCATGTTAGCCCACTTGAGACTTTAGTCCCAGCGGGCTATTGCGTTCGGTTTTCGTTCCTCTGTCCGTCCCTCTGTCGGGGCATCTGTCCGTCCGTAGACGGAAATCAGTTTTTTTTGGGAAGATTTCGTCATGCAGTGAGCTACAGTCTTGATATTTAGTATGAATGTCCATCTACCCAAGAGCTATCATCACACCAAGAATTGGTTCCCCCAGATGGATAATGCCCTGGTGGCGCCCTCTTCAATTTCCTCTAATTGGCTATATTGACCAGTTTTTCAAGTTTTATTGAGAAAGTTTTTCGTGATGCATTGAGCTATTGTCCTGATATTAGATATGTAGGTCCATCTACCTAAGGGCTATCAGCACCCCAAGAATTGGGTCCCCAAGATGAATAATACCCTGGTGGCGCCCCCTTCAATTCCCTCAAATTAGCTAGTTTGAAGATTTTTTCAAGTTTTTTGAGGAATTCTTCTTAGTACATTGAGGTGTTGTCCTGATATTTGATATCTAGGTCTATCTATCCAAGGGCTATCAAATAATTGGTCCCCCCAGATTATTAATACCCTAGAAGTGCCCTATTCAAATCATTCAAATAGGCTATTTTGATAAGTTTTTTTTATGAAGGTTTCGTTATGCATTGGGCTATTGTCTTGATATTTGATATGTAGGTCCATCTACCCAAGGGCTATCAGCACACCAAGAATTGGGCCCCCAGATCTCTAATCCTTATTGACCTGTTTTCTAAGTTATTTGATAAGGTATTTATGCAATGAGCTACTGCCTTGATATTTGGTATGTAGGTATATCTACTCAAGGGCTATTGGCACACCAGGAATTATTTATCAGGTTTTCATAGGTGGTACCATTCCACTGACTAGGTCAGTCAAGGTTCACCTTCACGTTCAATCAGTGCTGCTGTGTAGTATCTTATTTCTTTGTGACTACTCTTCTTTATCTCAACTGCATCCCTATAGTTTTCCAATTGGGCATGAGGTCCCTGGACCCCTAGTTTTAAAAATTACACAAGTATGTACTTATGCATACATCACAAGATATTTTTTTAAATTTCTAGCATCTCTCCAGTGAACCCAATGTCGCCATATTTTTCTGCTGTACTCCTGTCTTTGAGACGCCTGTTGCTGTTCCGACAAATCCAGTTCTGTCAAACAGGGCCACATCAACTCGGAGAGCTGCAAAATTACATAAACAAAATGTAATGGATTATGTAAAGACAATGTTACCTGATGATTGTACATTACTAGGAGTGACAACTGATGGAATAATTGGTTAGTAAATCAGGTTTCTCATGGGTCATGGAATCCTGGAAAAGTCATGGAATTTGAAAACTGGAATATCAGGCCTGGAAATCCTGGAAAATGAGGCTTTTTTCTTTCAGAGTCATGGAAAATTTATTGAATTTCAGAATTGGCCTTAAGCAATTTGATGAATTTGAAAACAGTTGTTCATAATTCATTTAGTACAGGCTCTGGAATGTTATTTCATCGATAAAGCTGCTTGGGATGAGGTCATGGAATTTTAGGTTTCAGTCATGGAAACGTCATGGAATTTAGAAAAGAGGACCTATGAGAACCCTGTAAATTGGTTATTTAAATTTCCATTTTAGATGAGAATTGCCTACTTAAGATTATTATAATCATCATGTAAGATTCTTGTGTAGCACTAACTATAGTAGGAGCTTGTCTAACTCTAGACATAGTTTTTAGTGTTTTCTACTCATAACGGTTCCAAAAATTGAGCCCAGGTTAAGTTATGTTCACTTTACAATTTCAGCACTGGAGAAGCTTGGTCTAAACACATTAAATTTTGTGAATACTTTTTCAGGAACAACTCAAGATAATTCGTTGAGCATTGAAATGGAGGCATCAGACTGCGGCTCGATTCTTCTTCTACCCAAAGTCGATGGCATTGAATTCTACCCGATTCATCTTTATCAAGACAGTGTTTCGATAAAAAATCGCGACGACATTGAGCAGCATCTCGGAATTCCGAAAGACAAAGACGTGAAATTGTTGTTGATATTTTATGTTATTGATGGTGTTATGACACCACGTACAGATAATGTTGTAGCTACATTCATGAACGTTTATGATGATATTGTCGTCAGTGGAGGATATGTCGATAATCTACTTGTCCAAACTGAACCAGTTTATGAACTGATGCATCAGTTGTCTTGGGTTGGATGTCTCGAGTAAGTTCTTTGAGATTATGTGTTATTAGAGCCTACTTTATTGCTGCAACCGTTCAGTCAGTCAGTCACCCACTGTACCTTCTGTACCCACAACATCCCATTCCATAAAAAAACATTTTACTGTAAATGAACTCTGGTACAGATGTTGATGTACTTCAAGTTTATCTGTGAAATAGGTTTTTATCATCAGATGATAAATTATTTTCAATCTATGTTTCAGGGAGGATTATTGTGTAGGACTTGCTCTGTGTGGAGATAACTTATCAGTTTCATCCTGTCGATTATCAGAAAGTGTTCGGACTGTTTCGGATGCCGAAATCTCCATCAAACAGCTGTACGAGTGTCATAAGCCTCGCACTTATAACTTAGGATTCCAGTTTGCGTGTATTGGACGTGGATGGCATCATTATAAAGCTCAAAATGTTGAGGCTAATCTTTTCAAAAAATATTTCCCCACCGTTCCTTTACATGGTTTCTTTGGTAATGGAGAAATAGGACATGATAAAATGAGAACTTCGGAAACTGCTGATGGCAACAAAAAGTCGAAGAATTGGAAAATAGATAGTCTTTTACATTCATACAATACTGTAATGACTATTGTATCATGGGGTGATCCTTTAGAGTAGTCTAGTTGCCAGCCATTGATTCTTCCTAATCAATGTTGACTTGGAAGCAATCAATGTCTGGCACCTAGACAAACCTTAGGGACATATGGCCCAAAAGTGTGCAATTTGTATGGTTTGGTCCTGAGAGGGAGAGAGGTTGAGAGGGACCATAGTCTCATTTGTTTTTAAATGATCTGATTGTAAAACTGTTGTCTGTAGCCTGTTACCAGCATGTATATAAAAAAGCCTCATGATTTCAATTTCATATCGATGAATTGGTCACAAGAGTTGATATTTTCCGAATGTCTTGCGGATTGACCACGGGAAGCTGTGGCACAAAGCGCTAGAGAAGACAAAAAAATTAACTTGGGGTATGCCAAAAATGTTATTACACCTATAATACAAATTGTTTTGGCATACTCAAAAGTTTTTTTCCGTCTTCTTTGTGCGACAGCTCCCTGTGAGTAGCGGGAAAGGCATTGTTGCTTAATCAGAATGTCAAAGAAATTTGTATCCAAGCAATAGTGAAAGGTTTTGTTGTCTGGTAATAATGTATAAAATAACTGAATAAAAGGAATTCTGAATTCATTCGTTGTCTCAATTTGGAACTTCATTGTCTCGACGTTTCGACATGATGAGTTTGAAATTTGAAAATTTTGCGGTTAAACTGGCGTTTGTCTCGGCGATTAAGGTCATGTGGAGTAACCAGGAAGTAACATGTAAACAAACCAAATTGTAGGAAACATTCGGTTTCTAATTCTATTTGACTATTTCTCAAGACACTGCATCATGCTATAGAAACATTTGAATGGGTTTCGTATCATCATTATCATCATCATATGCAGACATTTTTTCGATCATGCAGCTCCAAGTTACAATTACACCCTAAAATTGGCAACAGAAAAGTCTAACTAAAAAAAATTAAAATCGGCAGCGTCTATCATCTATCAATCATTCATGTTATTGTTACAACTGATTTTTATATATTTGCTGTGACATTCAATTCGCTGAAGCCTTATTTGATCCTGATACTTCATTGTTCTCATGACAGTGGTGTAAAAATAGTCACTTGTAAAAAGATAAATGGTCATACGCCAGACGGACAGAGTAGTTTTTGGTTAGAGGACTTCATTCATGAGGCAGATTGGGCCAGAGTATACCAGAAGAAGAAAGCTCAATAAACCTTGGTTGAAACATTTGACTGGCCTTATTATAGTATTTCTTTATCACGACACTTGGATAGTTGATTTTGTTTAAACCCTGTACAAGTCTAGAAAAACCATCAATACAAGTACATATACTTGTACTCTTTAGCCTAAATGAGATGGGCTCATCAACATCAATAGTAAAAGCCAATGAGGATTTAGGATATAAACCATTGAAAACAGTAGAATCACCAGAAAAATCCCCAGTTGTTCATGTCAGCACTCAAGTACAAACTGACATCACATTAAAAGTTGCACTGACTTTGACGTGGGATGATCCAACAGCTGAGAAATTGAAGAAACCTGTAAAACCGGAAGATGTTTGGTAAGAAGCCAGTTGAACACATTTTGATTTGCATGTTTAACCTTCCTTCGACCAAAGGATTCTCACGTTGAATAGTTTAACTTATTGGCATTTCATTAGTTTGGACACATGAAAATTGTGTTAAATCAAAATGTAATCTATGAGTCAGGCTTCTTTTTGAAACTTATACCAAGGACAGGTGCCAAATGTCATTATAAGATGCACCCAACTAGCAAAGTCTCTGAATGGATCTGGTATAAGGTCATTTAGTATAAAAAGGTATAGGCCTTAGGTCATTTCCCTAATGTGTAGAAACCATTGTGAGCAAGATATGATACTGCTCTGCACTTGGTGTGAGCAACTAACCAGCAGGCCAAGCAATTTCCAATATACCCTAGATCTATCTCGTATCTAACATTATTCCTACATATTAAGAAAAATAATTTGTTTTCATTATCATGAATTGAAGGGTGTCAGTGAATGAATCTCTAGATGTTGCTAAGGGTGATGGTCAAAAGATGGATTTAATAGTTCGACGATCGGGTTGGAAAACTGTACGAATATTTGTGTCATCCACATTTAAAGATTTCATGTATGAACGTGAAGTTCTTGTAAAAGAGGTAAGCCTCTCTATAACTCCAGTATATTTGTTCTGCTGTGAAGACTTTATGATAGATGTAATAAAATTTGACTTGGTTGCAGGTATTCCCAGATCTGAAGGCATGGTGCGAATCAAAACAAATTCATTTATTGGAATGTGATTTGAGATGGGTATGTCTGATTGTACATTTCCGTTCTATTTTCCAATGTTCAGCAACATGTAACTATAAATTGAATATCTCCAGGGTGTACCAAAAGATTCTACATCAGAAATGATATTAAGAATGTGCCTAGGTGAGATTGACCGTTGCTATGCTGACAATATTATGCCATTCTTTCTCAACATGACCAGGTACTCGCTAGCGAAATACCAAAATTCTACGAATTCTTAATGAAATGAAGAATTCAATTCTGATGAATTGGGATTTTTTTTCAGTGAAAGAATCGGATGGATTCCAGATTCTGATGACATACCAGCTAGTTTGGTCGATGAATATAGGTGGATTTTTGGTTTATCTGTTACTGAAATGGAAATCATTCATGGAGCTTTCAGAAAAGACAATCCTAATTGTACGTATTTCATCAGTAAAACCAGAGGATGTACATTATGTGTATCTTTGGTAAAACTTAATTTCAATCTTTATATCTTAAAGCCTCATCACTGGGCCTAAGTTATTAAATAATCGAATAGTGCACACATTTTTCAATGCATGAAATAGGCTGCTTGATAGAAATACTATATTCATTTCAATAGCAGTTTTACTGCAAAATCATTTGAAATTAACTTATATTTTCTGTTGGGTTCATCTTATCATTCACAGCTCTGTTTTTAATGAGAGATGACAATTTTTTGGATACTGTACCTATTGGACATCGGCATTTCTTCATTGATGAACATCCTCTAGCGCCGTCTAAACTCAGAATCCTTAAAGAAATGATTTCTGAACGTTTCCCTGTAAGTATTCTTACCTTTGATATATATTGATCCACCTGATACTATGTCCATCTTGAAATAGGCCTTATATTTCATAATCATATGAATATATTTTTCAGCCAAATCGAATCATAAATTACAAGTGTCAGTTTGAAAGTGTTGACAAGGAGAGAAACATACCCATTTTGAACTTAGGTGAAAACTTTCGAACATCTGTGAGTTGAATTTGTAGTTTTTTTCTCAGTGCGGCTTATTCTGAAAAATGTTGTGTTTAGAGTAAATGTAAAAAATGCATAAATATATTTGATAAATGCATGTTTATTTACATCCTGCTGAAGAAATGATCAATTTTTTTGAAATTAATTTTTCAGGTGTTTGAGTTCTTCAAGGAAAGAATAGAAAACCAGTATCCATTGTTGGATGATGTAGAGGCAGACATTTACCAGGCTCAAAGAGAAGCTGTCGAGGCTTTCATGAAGCAGAGATCATCGATAGTGCTGGGTCGAGCTGAAATGATCAAATCTGTACGTTGTCATTTTCATTTACTACTGAATTCAGCCAATAAGTTGATGTGTTGGAGTCTCGTAATGCCAGCAATGAGACTCTATACGAGCCATGTCACTTCTGATAAACAAATTATATCACGTTCAACGAGATAAGCCATCAAAGCCGGCCAGTCAAATATTTAACTCCTCATCAGTGATAAACAAGGTATCACTATATGATGGAAAAACACTATATCTGTGTAGCTAGACTTATAATCCCACAATTGAATAATTTTGAATTAAGTAAAATTCCGAAAAAGTTTGTTAATCACAACATTTCGGCTAGTGAACCCACCTGATGATGGCAGTGAGTTCACTAGCCGAAATGTTGTGATTGATAAACTTCTTTGGAATTTTACTTAGTTAAAAATGAATCAATTGTGGGATTTTTACTCAAGGTATCACTGTATAGCTTTGCATGTATTGAATTGATATAGATTATTGATTTGTATATCTGATAGATTAAAGACCATATAACAGGAGAACCAACAGGTGTACCTTTATTATTGATGGGTAAAGCAGGATCTGGTAAAACAAGTATCATAGCTAGATGTGTTGATGACATGATTCCTTATGCTGTAGCGTAAGTTACTGATCTTGTATCATTAATTCAGCTTCGTGTAATGAAATTTTTAAAGTCTGTTTTCTTTTCCAATTTCACACTTTTTTTGCAATTTAAATAGGAATGGTATAAACATATTCTATCATTTTGTTGGCGCTGTGCCTGGATCTACTGTTCTTGAGACGACATTGAAGCGATTCTTGATAGAAATTGGGGCTGTTAATGTAAGTTTCTATTTCATTTTCAAATACATGTTTATAAATGTACCTATCATTCTTGGAATGTAATGGATAATTTGTTAAATAGATTATTTGAGTGGAAAATGTACGCATGGAAGTGATTAATTCTAAATTTCCAAATGTTTGAAGACATATTTCTGAATTTTTTTACTCACAGGCTCAAACAATACCAGCAGATCTGGAGTCAACTTGTCAATTGGTGTCTGGTACATTATCAAACCCAAATACAAAGAAAACGATCATAATGATTGATGCTTTAAATCAATTTGATGAAAACAAATTCTCAACGCAGTTGTCATGGTTACCGAGTAATTTATCAAAGAATGTCAAAGTCGTAGTATCAATGATCAACGATACCCCACCACATTTGTCCTTGCAGAAGCGACAAAAGAAATCCAGAGAGGTTCAAGTTTTAGCCTTGAGTCTACAAGTTCGAAAGGTGAGATTATTCATTGAGTTTACAAGGTGTAATTTGGGGGTTCATCAAAATTACAGGAGGAATTATACTTTGGGAATCCAACTCCTTTTACAAATTTCCAAGCATCTTTTTTCAAAGAAGAAATTATTTTATCGCTATTTGGCATTCTGGTATGTAATGAAAAGGACAACTCTTTTTAACTTTTTTGTTTCATAAATGATGCCTAGTTGTTAGCTTTATGGTTATTTTTCAGGATATCATCAAAGAAGTTCTCGGTGAATACAACAAACATTTAGATCTGGATCAGATGATAAATTTACTAAGCAAAACAAACTCAGCGAATCCACTGTGGTTATCACTGGCATGTGAGGAACTCCGGATTTTTGGCGATTATCGGAAAATTTTAGAGAAAATTGACAGTATGGCAGATTCATTGCCCGAGTATGTAGCTGAGTCATCTCCGTTGATTTTAGTGTATTGAATCATGAAATATAGTGTTGAGAATTGTTTTCTTTTGTTTGTCAGTTTACTGAGTCAGATTTTGGGTCGATTTGAACACGAGAATGGAGGATTCCTGATAGTTGCTACTCTGTCATTGCTGGAAGTAGCTCACTGTGGTTTATTAGAATCGGAGTTACTTGTATTGTTAGCAGATGAAGATAATCTAATGCCCCCATCTAAAAAAGGCGAAAAAGGTTTGTATGATTACTTTTTGCTCTCTAGTATTTTTCATGCCTTCTTTCATTTTATGTCGGGGTACAGTTGATGGTACAGCCAACTTCTCATTTTAAAGATTCTTAAATTTTCTGAATTCAATTTATTTACATTGAATTGAATTATTCTAATTTCAAATCAACATGTTTTTGTATCGTCTCAAAGAAGAGCAGCTAAAGAATTTCTGAGGCCTAACATTCATCATTTGCAGAACTAGTGATCATCTTCTTTTCAAATGTTTTCACAGGCTCAAAAGACTCGAGACGTAAAGAAAAGCAGTTGTATAAAGAACAGTTATCGGCCTTTAAGTGGGCGACTGTGTATCGAGCATTGCGGAAGTTTCTTCGTCCTTTCGGTAACAGCGGAGAGGGACGATTAGATTTCTATCATCGTTCATTAAGTAAAGCAGTTAGGAAAAAGTTAGTTCTTTTGCTATATAGAAATTAATGTAGTGGTATTGCATGTTAAGTTTGATAATCACAACATCCAAAAGTACAGATTACAATATTATCTTAGATTTATAGCGTATTGTTGTCAATAATCACTTTCTATGACACCTATATTCATGATAGATATCAGTGTGACCCATCTAGTCAAAATGATAAGTAGGATCCAAAATATAGAAACAGGGGACATTGTAATTTGTCTTCCGGGATTGTTTGTAATATTTACTTTAATGTCTATTTTATCTGTAGATATTTCAAGTTAACCGATGACAATCCTGATGGTGATAAAGAACTTTACAATTGGTGGAGAAAGAAACTTTGTCATTATTTCTCTCAAACCCCTGACATTGAGAGAAAAATTGAGGTAAAAAGATACTCTCAGGCTTACCAATAAATCAGTAGCTGTACTCACAATACAAATATGATATGATATGTAATAGTTAGTGCTGTTAACTTATTGTAGGAATACCCATATCAACTGATGAATCTTGGATATGAAGAGGATCTCATTAAATTCTTATCAGAATGGGACATAATTCATAGACTTTTCCATCATGACTACAGTTCTCAATTGTTTTTCCTTTGGAAGCCTGTAAGTAACCTACGGTGGTGACACATTGTAGAATGTATCAATTTATATGTCATGCATTTTTGTTTAAATTTACCCATTTTGTTATAGATTGGTGGAAAGGAGAGAATGTCAGAAGTTTACACAGCCCTTATTCTGAATATGGAAAATAAACAGAACAAATTAAAACCGAAAACAGTGCTGCGACAGTACAATGAAATTACCAGTTTATTGTAAGTTACCAGAGGCAATTATGTGTTCAGTTTAGAAGAGTTGAAATCAGATATCTTTGCCTAATACAATGCGCCATGTTGCAATAGGCCAAGTCTATTTGCTGGCGGTTGTCACCATTTGCTACATTTGCTAGTAAGTAGATATTGCGTACTGTAATTAATAGGTCTTATTACTGGTAAATGTGATGCATTTAGAGCTTTGTTGTTGAGCGATAATATCATATTTTTCGTTGACATTCTCTCATTTATTTTTTTCTATTTCAGCATACAACAAGGATTGTATGATGAAGCTGATGAAATAAAAGGTCGTTATCAAGAGTATCTCGTTAATTCACCGCTGAAAGATGATTTTGTTGCGAAAGCTGATCTGTACTGGACTAATGTTTTAATCTTAGACGGTGTAAGCTATTAGGCCAAAGAAAATTAATGCCTTGTTTCTCATTACACTTATTCCTTAAGATATGAGGCGGGCGGGTGCTTTTTTTTCACATTATTCAGGCAGATATTTTTTTATTTATGGCCTACATATTACATGCGGGTGCATATTTTTAAATTGAAAACCAACGGAAAAATGTATTTATTTTTATTTGCTGTAAGTGACGCAAGCCGATATTGAAAGTGATGAAAAACGTATTTTTTCTTTATTGGCCTTATCATTGACTCAGTATAAAAGCTCGAATATTCGGGCATTGAACTGATATTTATTCCTTTTTCAGCGTCAACGATTGATTGAATTTATCTACAGGAGCTCGTTACCCCTGATGAATTCAGTTGTCGCAGCAGTTGATGACTTGCTGGAAGTTGTCCGAAAAATCACAAACAAACCACGATATAAGGTATGTGTCTTGAGTATTTGATGTATTTCATCATGCCTTTAATGTTTAGTGAAATATCATGCTTTTACCAGCACATATTCGGGAAGGGAAGGGTTAGACAGACAATTGTTACATGTATGTATTTACCAAAAATCTCTAAGTTGAGTACATATATGTTGAAATATGTTTTTTTTAGTTTTTGGAGGGTAAAGCCCTTTTGACAAAAGCATTTACACAGAGTGGAATATCTACTTGTGAGAATTCACGTGCAATAGCAGAAGATGGATTGAAATCAGTTGACTTGGCTAGAGAGCTTTTTACCGAGGTAATAATTTCATCAGAACTTTCTTATCTATGAATGGCTAACACAAAATATATATTTTGTAAACATATTGGTGTAACTTAATTGTCGACTTTGCTTGTCAGATGAAGATGGATGGATTGGTGGCAGAATGTGTTATGACAGCTGCTATCCTAAAAGTGCATGGTTCCGCTGAACAAAAAGCAGTAAGTAAATGTACAATAGAAATGGAAATTATCAACGCCTCATTCATATCTATATAGTAATTTTCTATGTAACTAAATAGTTCGTCTTATGTGAGTGAAGCTTGTTGCATACCCGGTTTATCTTTGAAAATGAAGTTCAACTTTTCCTGCAGTATCTCCTGACAAATGTAATCTTGAACTTTTTCATAAATTGGTGTCTGCTGAAATGTACGTTAGACCCCGCCCCCTAATTCATCTGGGAAAAAACTGATTTAAAAAGTTTGAGTGGTATTGAAATCTGAAGGATAGACCATGAATATTCTGAAAACATATTACTGATTTGAGCAGTTTTAAACCAATAATCTGCAGGGAATTAGTATGTACATGTAGACTGAGGCTCTCGAATAAAATCTGATTGTATTCTATCCATAACCTAGTGGCACTACCTAAATTAAATGTGTAAAGAAATCTATGTATCGAAGTTACTAATTCTAAATTTCCAAATGTTTGATTGCATGTTTCTGACTTTTTATTCACAGACTCAAACAATACCTAAAAACAAGATGATGCCCAAGAAGTTTTGATGAATAGGGTCTCTATTAGATTCTTTGGAATATATTTTCAAAATCATGACCGATGTATTTTTCAGTTATACGATGAAGCTATGGAACGTTCGATGGTGTGTTATGGAGAGAATAGTTTACTGACGTCACGAATTTTCATCAATCGTGGAATCTATTACGAAGAGCAGGGCAACCATAGTACAGCGTTTGATCATTTCTATACTCATTATAAGATTGTTCGAGAACTTTTTGGAGAGGATCACGTAAAGACTTCAAGGGCTAAGAATATCTTAGTGGAACCGATGTACAAGCGAATGAGTCTTCAAAAAGGTATTAATATCGAAGACTAGAGATGATCAGATGACCATTTTGTGTGATTTGTAAAAATCCCAAAATACGATTTAAAAGAAAGAAAAGTCTGAGATATGACGATCAAGTATATATATCTCACTGAGTACTAGGTTTCGACCGTATCCTATCAGTTAAAATTCTAGAATTAAAAAGTTGGGAATTCTAGTGGGTAACACATTCAAAGGCCTCCTCTGTCCTGAAACCTGAAAATTCGATAAGGTTACTCTGAGACGTTAAACACTACTATACTATACTAATATAGAATTTTTGTTTTAAAAGTCTTAGATGACCCTTATGAGATGGTCGAAACGTCTACTCAGTTATGATATATATATTTGATCATCGCATTTGTTTTTAATATTGTGGGATTTTTACAATCACATTTCACACAGATTATTGTGTCATTTCTCCTACTATTGTATACATATAGTTTCACATAACTCTATGGTTGCTCTGTAACATTACAAAGAGCTAGTATATCATACCTTCCCATCATTGGGCTTATTTGAACCTGGGTGAAAAATGTTTTTTTTAATGTAAAGATAGTTTTCTTGGTTTGTATTATAAAAGTTATCTGAAAATTTTATTGAAGCATAATATGTAAAAGAAGACAGAGTATATGCAATGTGGGGCAAGAATTGTGTATCATGTTTAAGATATCACTTGCTACATAAAAGTATTTAATTCTAGCACATGATGGAACTGTAATATTAATAATTTTGGCAAAAAAAGAGACACTAGTACATGTAATAATGTTCTGTGATACTTAACATTTTAAGATCAATTTTTGGGACAATGGCCAAATATATATCGTCCCTCAAAATTTTTGAAATTGTCAAAATTATAATTTTTCTACACATACCATGTGATAAAACATACCAGGTGACATATTATTGTATGCCTAGTAATTTTCATCTATGAATCTATTGAAGCAATTTCAGTTTACTGAAAGTCTTTCATGCATCGATTACCATGACATATTTATGACAGTAACTAGATGTGATCTTACTAGCAGATTTTTACACATTCTAGAAGACAGGAAATAGATCGAACTTAGGCTAGGTACACAAGGATTCGTTTTTCGAGGTCCGTTTAACGCATCCCTTTGATCAGGACTCGTGCATCAATATTAAAGATAAAGTTCGATGATTCATTCAGTATTTCCACTCTATTCTGGTGAATATTGCATGGTAATGCTCCTCAGCATTGAAAAAATGTGTAATAATAGAAGATTTTGGGAAAAGCCAATGACTGAAAAAAGGATGGTGCCGGCAAACTGGTCATGAATGAACTATATGACAAATTTTTATAATAAAACTCAAACAAATAGTTATGGCACAAGATGCCATCAGCCCCAGAAAACGTTTGGCTTAATTTATCTTACTCATTTAGTTAAGATCTCTCGCGTAATTATTAGCGTGGCATTTGAGCTTTCGAAACTTTCTATACTACATCATAAATTGGCTGCGTTAAACGTATCCGAAAATCGGCTATAGCTTTACTCAGTGTCTGAATGCACCCTACATAATACTGCTTAAATGACGAATGTATGAAAATATACTGTGATATTGAATCTCCGTCCTGAAATCATGTTGTTCATTGAATTTACTGAAAACATAAGTTGTAATTTTAATTCTTTTTTTAAAAATGTTTTCACAAAAAGGCAGCAAACCCTTTTTACATCATGTCATAATAAGTCAACGAATCTCTATAAAAAGGAAACATAATTGTTATGTCACACATTTTCATGTAAT
>JAYMFW010163702.1:0-17396 GCA_036785005.1 Tubulanus punctatus
GAAATGTATTGAGCACGACGTTTCGACTGAACGCTATCAGTCCTCATCGATTTTAGTCGAAACGTCGTGCTCAATACATTTCTTGAATTACTACTTATTTCGGACTTTGTTTTTTTACTTCATTGTGGGATTTTTACTATTATTATCGTACACGGATTACAGTGTCGTTTTTACTTCAAAAGGTTAATCGTGTATATAGATGAATTATTGTATGATGACACTACGTGGTTGTGTATAATTTTTGTTTAAAAAGCATTTGTATATATACCCAATTTCCACTGGAAAATATCAATCTTTTTCTGACCAAAAACAATCAAATAAAATTTGAATGATGCATTTTCTCGGATAAATCTTGAAATACACAAAGGTTTCATTGTCTTAAACTGGCATTGTCTACGAAATATAAAAACTGAGTGCCTTTTGCGCAATATGAGATCATTCAGTCGTTCAGATCATTCTTTTTCTGCCGCTAGAGGCGCAAAATATGATCAAACGGAACGTCGTTGATAAAAGCTGTTGTTGATGTACCAGAGTACTGATAATCGCCGATACCAAACAGGTGTTTAGAACTACACGATTGTAAACTGTTCAGTATTTGATGTTTTGACTGTGGTTATTCAGGCAGTGAACGACATCTTGTCGTTTCAGTCAAATGACTGTTATCGGAAGCAAGGATCATTTGCAGAAATAATTGGATTTTAGGAGGATTCCCGTTTTTATCAAAAGAAAAGATCGTATTTTCTTGAAGAAAAGTCATCGTAATCGTAGCTGCTGCTGGTATTATCTGAGGTAAGTATGTTTCTACACTGAATAATTTTGTTACTTGATAAATATCTAATAAATTTGCATTAGATCATTCACCTAGACAAAACCTCGAGAACATTTTAGTTGTTATGAAAATTACTATATCGGATGAGCTCTGAAAGAGTGAATCACTAGACAAGCGCACGTACATTTTATTATTTTGAAACGGTCGTATAGAACAATTGTTTAGTATTTGCTGTTTGAGATGAAATTATTCTTTTTACATAGCATGATATGAAATATCATGTGTTCTATTGAATTGATTTGCGAACTTCCTGATTAATGGAAGTGATTTAAAATTTGACAGATAAGATGAACTGTGAAATGTAGTGAAGTCATTTTACATCCAATAATTCGCACCACGCCATAACGCAAAATCGTTATTGTTTTATGTTACAACCGAAAATTGCAATTCCTTTCTATGCAACATGTTTTCATCAATTTAATTCATAAGGTTTATTGAAAATGTTCACCCGACAATTAATAAAATCTGGGAGATTTGGTTAACTAGTGGTGCATGAAACATTCCAAACCCATTGTTGGATATTCTGTACCCTTACAAATCAGTGTCAATGTTGATTATAAGCTAGAACATATGTCGACGCTTCCATTGGGAGATTTGCTTCGACCATAAGCAATACCACAACTTTAGGATAAGTCTATCAGTAATTTGATCTAAATTGAAGAAGTGTATCGGAATATCGAAATGCAACATTCAATTCGTTTTGGACGTAGTGGAAGAAGGAGACGCTAATTAAGAAGGACCACAGTACTGATTAATTGAATGTCGCTACGTTATACACTTGTCATCCTATATCCAACAATCTTTCATTGAATTATGATCGATAATTCGGTTTGCATACTAATTGCAACAATCCTGAATTCAATAGTTTTCAACGTTATCAACTGCTAATTAATGGAAAACGTATGACTTTCGAATCCAACCGTCATAATATAATTTTGAAAATATTGGTTAGCATTATCTATCTCGTATCTCAAAGTATGATACATCAAGGTTTAATCAGTGTCAATTGTATCTATTTTCAATGAGTTGGGTTCATCAGTTATTGATTCAAGTACCATTGGCCGGTCAAGTGTATCTGAAAATTGTTATTACATGTACCATCGTATGTAGAATTGTTTCTTATAGCCCAATCGCGCGCCAGTTCCAAGAGTTAGAGACCTGGCGAATGTTACTGAAAGTAATTAAAGATAATCCATAATGAAATAACGAAGCGATTTGTGGTTTTTTGTCCACTTCTACCCGACCTTATCGATTATAACCTGCATCTGTCAATGTGTAACCGAAGCTATTTATTGTGCTCTCAAGATCTGCCGTGTCATTGACCACCGTTAATGGCTTTGAGATGGAAAATAATAAAACAACTAAATAAGTCGGCCACATTTTCTGCAAACACCCAACCCACCGCAGGTTATACCGAAGTAATATTTGGAGTTAGCTTAACACTCAACATAGTTAAATTGATATCCGTTTTATTGCAGATGCTCCTAATGTCCGGGAATATCACCAGTGGACGGGACTCATCCAGTTATGTATATGATGGATACTGGGAGCGATCGTAGACGTTGTCCGAAAAATTTCTGATTTCTATGCAACGACTTTTTCGTGAGGAGAAAAATGCTAATGGCCGAATGAATCATGACATCTTGCGAACTGATTTTCGTTAAGTCAAAATAATTGATCCGTCGGGATGTCTGTCAATTTGTCGAAACGGGCCCTGTGCTGGGTGCTCATTTTCTTAATATTATTTGTTATAAATAATTCATCGTATGGTGAATATATACCAGGACACGAGGACAAGGCGTATTACTATCAACCCGGCGATATTTTACTGGCTGGAATGTTTTCTATTCACGGTCACGGGGGTTCGAAAGCTTGCAGTAAAAGCATTTTTGACTTGGCTGTATATCATGCGACATCGATGATGTATGCGGTGGGAGAATTAAACTCACTAAAATGGCTGCCGAATAACCTGACACTCGGCTACGTCATCTTCGATTCTTGCCGGAAACGATCTACAGCTCTGTCACAGCTCATGCATATCCTACCTGATAAATCACCGTCAAAAAACTATGCGGCCATCACATATCCTTATTTCAAAGTAGCCGGTCTCGTTGGACCGGCGACCAGCTCCACTAGCACTTTAATATCACCATTATTGGGAATATTCCAAATTCCGCATATCAGTTTTTATGCGACAAGTGATAAATTGAGTGACAAAACAAATTACCCTTACTTTCTCAGGACCATTCCACCGTCGAAATTTCAAGTCAGAACTATTCTAGCATTGTTACAGGAATTTTCTTGGAGTTATGTAACGGCGGTTTATCAGTCGGATACGTACGGCACGGACGGGATCAACATGTTAGAAAAAATGGCGTTAGAGAACGACTTTACTTTGTGTTTCGCCGTCAAATACAAAATCCACAAATATACAACTATTGCTGAATACGATGCAATTGTAAAAGACCTAAAAACTTATAGAAATGCGTCCGTTTTGATATTGTACGCATATAGTACCGAAGCGAAACATTTACTAGCCGCAATCAAGAGGGCTCATTCAGCAGGAGATTTCATCGTTATCGGTTCCGATGGACTGGGTGGCCCGAACCTTAATAATCCGTCCAGTATTGAACAACTGCCGACTGGATTACTTGTAGCCGACGCCTTTATGTCAAACGAGACTCAATTCGATGCTTATTTCAAAAGTCTCAACGCGTCTGATGCCGAAAACAATATCATCTTGCATGATTTCTGGGAAAGTAAATTTAACTGTTCGTTCGCAAATAAAACATGTGATACTTTGTCCGGATATGACGAATCTCGTGGTTTCTATAGCGATTCATCGGTTTCGCTCGTTCTCAATGCTGTTTCTTCATTTGGACAAGTTATTAAATCTCTAATACTGACCGATTGTCCGAATGCTACGAGCGCCAATGTCGAACAGTGCATCAAAGGTAGCAAAATACTTTCGATGTTGTTAAATTCTACCCAAACCGGGCCCTGGGAGAGTGTGCAATTCGACAAATTTGGCGATAGAGTCGGGAAATATGTCATACGTAACATTCAAAGAGATGATGCTGATAAACCTACGGTAAATACAGTAGCTGTTTGGGATATCGTATCAAATACAATGAATCTGACTGATGTACCCATACAGTGGCATTCAAATGTAACTAGGTTTGATCGGAATGGTGTACCACTATCTATTTGTTCAACTCCCTGTGAACCAGGATACCAATACCAACGTCGTAAACAGGTTTGCTGTTGGGACTGTATAAAGTGTCGTCCAAACGAACGCACTATCGACAATCAAACTCGCTGCAAACCGTGCCCCTTGTATTCCTGGCCCGATGACTACAACTACACCAAATGTATTGACATTGAGCCGACCGAATATCGATGGTCATCTCCATTTATACTAGTGATTATAATACTGGCATCTTTCGGTACGATTTTAACAATTGTAGTATTTGTGCTGTTCAATCGAGCTCGAGAGTCAAAATTAATCAAAGCATCCAGCGTCGAACTAATGTACATAATCATAGTGAGTCTATTACTTAGTTTGGTACTGGTATTCACACATTTGTCTCCACCAATGACTGTGATTTGTTATCTAAACATGATTGGTCCAGGGATCGCATTTTCGGCCGTATACGCATCGATTCTCATAAAAACACGCCGAATATTCGTAATATTCGACTACGGTAAACGCACAAGGACTCCTCCGAGATGGATAAGTCGTCACATGCAACTTATTCTCGTATCGATACTAATCACCACACAGGTATGGAAAAATCAAACTAACCTTTATGATATATCCTAAGGTGCCAATCTAAATATCTTACACAAATTGACATTTAGAATCTACCACGAGTGGTAGGAGAGAACAAGATTTTCTGCGACGAGTTAGGGTCGTGGACGAGAAAACGAGTCACTAGAAAATCGTGTTCATGCCTACCACGACGTTATGATTTGTCATTTTTTACTATGATTTTATCGATTCATAACAGCGCGTTAGGTGGAGGTGGACATATATTTTCGCAATGGATTTCTCGCACTACAAATTCCATAATCGGAGGAGAATGCTTTTTTCAACATTATTCATTACAAAATTTGATCAACTTGATAATCGATTCATCATTGTTCCCAGGTTAATACGTAAATACTAGTTGTAAGGATTTCCGAACGTTTTTCACATTTTTCCGGATATAAATTATTCGACATCGATAATACCACGTTCTCCACGGACCACAAGTGTATCGATAATTCTTTATCATTTTCAGACAGAATCGATTCGAACTTACTATTGAAACTTCTTCGTACATAATTGGACATTCAACCATCAGCTACTGAGAACTAGAAACTATAAAATTACTCATTGAAGTCATCCCAGTAACCAATTGAATATTTCCACAGGTTTCGGGTTACTGTCTAACTTGAAGTAAATAATGTCTCTAGTTCCCGTATGATTATACCCGACATTCAAATAAAACCTTTCAGTAATGACATATGGCCTATTGTTAGAGAAAGGGGCATATCAAGTTGAAATTCTTGTTTTATTGTTAGACTTATTGTTAGAAATTCAGCATAGATAAAAAAAACATCCGTTAAAACGGTTGTGTTAATATCGCGAAGCAAGATGGATTTTTTCAACTATCCTGAAAATACGATATTTGGCGCATTCTCTAAGGGTACCTTGCTCTGATAATTAGGCGATTTGAATAATCATTGGAAAGCTCTCACCCAATTCTCCAATACATTTTCTGAACGTTGCACGTATGCTACCATTGTCTTGAATACGATGTTTGTGGCTGCGCTTCGTGCGGTATGCAAAGAGCAATAGTTTTAAGTGAGACAAGGATGTTATCAGCATTGACAGTTTTGAGTACACCGGTCGCAATAATCTGACTTCTCCCTGTGGGAAACTAAAAACTTGACATTAAATCCAGATGAGAGTATTATATTAACGATGACGCAGCTGCGGAAGGAAGACATTTATTGTCTTCTATAAATTTTTCTCTGTGCCTGGATTTGTGTCTGTATTTAGTATCTATGACATGAACCTTCCATAATCCATACATATTATTCATTTAAATCCGTATAGGGTTCTATAAGCCAGCAGCTGTACCATTCCATTGTATTCTAGAATCGGATTTAAAAATATTATATGATTTAAACTTTGAATTTGATTTATCCAGGATATTGTCCTTACTGTCTCATTAAATGAACAATACTATCGTTTTCATTTAAAAAATTCCACATCAACCTATTTAAACCCTTTTGTAATTGTTGACACATACATGGAATATAAAAATAAATCCGGTTTCGGAGAGAGGAATATCCATGACAAAGTGCATGACTGTGATCAGGCACCGGGCGAGGTTTTTAGCTCTTGCTCTTCGTTCACATCCGTCAACAAAGTGTTGCCTCCTCACATTTTGTAATACCAGACAACATGTGACAATAACTAATTAATGGTGATTGGTGGAGCTTCTTTAAAAGAGGAGTGTAATATCAGAGGCAGGGAAAAATCCAGAAGTGGGGCAAAAATACTGATTTTACTGACCACGAAGGGCCGAGGGCCGAAGCCCCCAGAGGAGGGTTTGGAAAAAAAGCGAAATTTTAGAAAAGCGTCATTTTCTGACATTTCGTCGGGTCCGGACACGCACCATGAATATGCATGTGATGTGGCACTTCATAATTCAACTAATGTGGTTTTAATATCTTTTTCAGATTGTATTATGCGGTATCGTTGCTATAATCAAGCCACCTTTACCGACGAAATCGATGCCGTCAGTAGATCGACAGTTCGTCGAACGAATCTGTTCGATAGATGAGGTATCGGTCATGGTTCCTCTCAGTTACAATTTCCTGTTGGTCCTCTTATGCGCCATGTACGCATTTAAAACAAGACACGTACCTGATAATTTCAACGAGAGTAAATTCATCGCTTTTAGCGTATACAGTAGTATAATCATGTGGCTGGCGTTCATTGCTATCTATTTCACGAACGAAGCTAATTCTCGTACGTCATACACGTTTATAACAGTCGCCATTGTTGTGAACGCTTACGTTATTTTGTTGGTTTTGTTCTGTCCGAAACTTTACGCCGTATATTTCCTCGAAGAAAGCGATCTTCGTATCCTGCCGTCGTCATTGAGAAGCAACAGCATAAGAAAGACGTCTAGAAACGCAGTTCGATCTCTGGATTCTACTTATTCTGAAAGCAACTCGACGGGCATTACCGGAGTCAGAATATCCACAACAACAGCTTGACAATACTTTAATATTGGGACCTTCGTCTTATGAATTATTACTACAATCATTATTATTATTATTATTATTATATTTTTTTTCGATATAGATTTTCAAATAACCATGAAATTCGTGAGCATGCTCTCATTCATTATTCAAGTGAAAATAAAATGTTCTCGCCAGTTAGAATTTATGTACCACTGCGAATCAAATATTCATCTCATTCGTCCGTTTTTTTTCTATCTACTGGATTTTCAATGAACACTTGAAGCACGATGGGGCGCGATTTGAAATATATTAATAACGAATTAATAGGATAATATTTCAGCTTTGTCATACATATAAAATACAAATCACCAGTGAAGATATTGCAGCAGTTTTCCATGTAATTTTCTCGAATGAATCATGTATCGTACAGTCGTTTCTAAAGCCAGCCAATGATTCGGCATCGGGACCCCGGGGACACACAATTCGAATATTCACCAACAAAACTCGGCTCTTGCAGGCCCTTTATGTGGAGATTCTGTGTAAACATACTATTATATTCCAAGGTTTTCAACCAGATAAGCTACAAGAAGAGTAAATAGATGACCAGTGAGGTAACCAAAACTGTGAGCTACACCACACATCATTCCGGCAACTTTCTGTGACGTCGCATCATCTCCGGCGGCTCTGAAATTTAAACGGAATAGAACCACACAATCCCAATGAGTTTATGCCTCGTTTTCATATTGTGACAGCCAATGAATTTCAAAATTTACCCACCCTTTCGTGTTCATGACAGTAAGTCCGGATAGATAACCATTGGAAAGACCAAACAAAATGGTACCAATTAAAAACCAGTAGTCATTGAATAAAACTGGAATAGTACGTGTTTCGGGACGAAAATTACAGAACAAAAAGAAGGGAATAAGCAGAAATCTCGTCATTTGCATATATATCATTTTGCGTGGCCGAGCCTAAAATTAGATAATAATGAAGTTAAACATCGATAGTGTTAAACATCGATAATATAAAAGTTGCACTGGAAAATGGGTATATATTTATACATGTTTTCTTTCTAGCTACGTACCTGAAAAAATCGATGGTAGCTAACCAAATTGAATACCAAACAGACAAAATTTGGGATAATATAAGAATTGACGTCCATGAAATATTCATCTGCAAAATAATTCAAGAATCAGTAAATGTGAAATACAAAATGGTGATCAGATTAGATATAAATTGATTTTAATTAAATAGAATTTTCATCATTAGATTATGATATCTGTTTTAACCTTTTTTATAAGATTGAAAATGCCATATGGCATCCCATTGCAATCTCCAAGTTGAACATAAACGGCAGCACGCAAGACTTATCGTTTGAGATATAAGCAGTCTGCCTCGATACCAAATATAGAGGTCGTTGTGAGACGAGATTGAGTAATCAAGTCTATAACGTTATCAGGTAACACACAAGATGGGGTCGTTGTCTTGATCTACGTACCATGAATGAAAAAATGTGGATCCATTCTTTTGACGTCGACCAATATACCTGGATATATCGTCATTGAGATGAATCGATGAATCCACACCATAAATAAAGGTTCCCATATCTGATAAATAAATACTGTAATTTACTTTT
The DNA here is from genome assembly GCA_036785005.1 of Tubulanus punctatus. Lineage (NCBI taxonomy): Eukaryota > Metazoa > Nemertea > Palaeonemertea > Tubulaniformes > Tubulanidae > Tubulanus > Tubulanus punctatus. Next base: position 8,709 of record JAYMFW010163702.1, read on the forward strand.
CCACTTCTGATATGAATTAGGCACTTATTTCAAAGTATATGGTTTCCTCACCAGTTTAAATGTTTTTGTATACGGTAATCCTTCATATTTCGCGACCTTTCTCTGTTTATCTTCCGAATACACCGCTCGAAAATAACGCTGAAACAAGATACAAGATAATCTAGAACTATTAAAACAGAAAGCCTACCCAGTGCACAAAATGATTTCGAGGTGGTTTTATTTTGGTCAGAATTATTATGGATTTAGATATATTTCTTCATAAAGAGACCAGGATCTGAGTGAAATGAGGATGGATGAGGATTGTGATACACTCGTCATTACCGTAGAGGGTAGGGCTATAAACAAATCAAGTGCCGATATCAATATCAACAGAGCCACTACGAAATATATTATAGCCGACGATCTGTAGTCACTTCCTACAATTAAAAACTTATTCAATTTTTCCGCTCATGTCAAAACGGTACCAGACAGAACCTTTCCGATTTCAAGAAAACTATTTTCCAAAAAGTGGGTTTTTTTATAAGGCTAATATGTATTACCTCTCTTTGTAGCAAATGAAAGACAAGCAACAACTACGCCAACCAGGTTCTGAAACAATAGATAAATATTTGCAAAGTTTCTAAGAACAGAAAATGTTCAATCATACATTGAATGGATAGATGATTAACTGACCATTCCAGTGACAACGCCGTTCACGTAAAGTGGAGGAAATTGAGTTGCTATACTTAAAAAACAATTACTCCATAGACCGGTGCACACTAAAAACATGATAAGATATCGACCGTGAAACTTCCTGTTAATTGATAAAAACAGAATCGCCCATAGAAAAATTTTAGATATACGCAATATGTTAAGATCATGAAGTCTAAAATTGGAATCTGCAAAAGTAACTTACTGTTCATGCATATGACAAGAAGCAGCGTAATACCAAAAAATATTTCGGGTACTATGGAAAAAAGGAAAAAAATTATTATCAAAAGATATGTGGCCGATTCGGTGCGAGATAAATTTGGATAGAGTTAGAATAGAGAACAAGTCTACAAACCCTGAGCGGTGTCAATCACTGCAAGTCCTATTGTGACAATGAACAGTATACCCAGGGTAAGTATACTTCCGATGATCCGTACGGATGGTTTACTCCTACAACAGCGTTAGAATACTGGCATTCATATACGAGTAAGTATCAACTAGAGCCATTAAGAATATTACATTTGATGTTTCAAATCATAACCTTGAATATTCAATCGCTTTTTTGTTTTTGTAATATATATATATATCAATGCATTGTTTTTTATTGTTTCATGTACATCAGAAATTCTCTCTCCCGTGACAAAAATCAGACTAGTCAAATAGTTCATATTCTGTGTATATTACCTGTACATAATGTATATGAATAATACTTACTTTTGACCTCCTTGATAAAATAAGTTGAAACAGTTCAAAAGTGTATTCGGGATTTGTGAAGAAAACCCAGCATACATTAAGAAATTTTTTCGATAGTCAGCATTACCAGCCGGATATAGTTTATAGTCGATAAAGTACTATGATATGAAAATATATAACATTGAATTCACAAACGGTACACAGAATATAAAAAAGTGTTTATATGCCTATGGGTGCGGATAGAAGCCAATGATTATAGAAATTGAATTTACCTCTTTAGCCGTCATGAAGAGATTCCACGGTAACAATACACCTATACCTTGCATTACACATATTAAATACACCATCCAATACCTAAAGGTGACTAATGAAATCTCAGAAGATTTATACGTAAAATTTAATACGCTACAAGAAATTTCAATCATTACGTACCTGTCATTAACTAAGTAAGAATTTGATGATTTCGGTTCAAAAAGCGCCGTACTTTCTGATATTTCGCATCTTGTGTAAATTCCATCTGCTTCTAACTCCCGATTATCTTCACCATCATCATCATCACAAACGATCTGTGACACTTTTACATCCTTAGTGTCTTTACTCATTTTCACCATTTTCGCACCATTTTCGTTCTCAACTATTCACTGATCTACTTTTGAAACACTGACTATTTTCAACTACAATAGGTTATATCAATTTTGATATTGATATCAATGTGGGTTAACTTTAACCGTTGTGCTTTAAACCGGATCGTCTATCAGGGTGAGATATCAGAAGATATAAAAAACTGATCATAGCCTCAGAAATCACGATTGGCGAGAATAAACGACGCAAAATCACTAATATATATTAAATCAATCCTTCAACTTAGAAAAAAATCATTTTATTGTACGATCATTGTTATGTGTAAGTTGTTACATTGTTCTTCTCAGTTTTTATCTTGAACAACTGTATTGTACATGCGATGAAAACTACTCGTACTCCTTAGGTCATATTCTGAAATATTTGCCTCGCTATTTTTATATCGTTATCATTCTATATGAATAAATAATCCATTAGCGGCTATACTTTTAATAGGACAGTCATGCACGCATTCGCAATCAGAATACGTTAGGATTTCGGAAGATTTTTTCTAAATTATGGAGAGATATGGTGACTCCGACGAAACAATTATCTTGGTAGAATGATAGAAAATAAGACCACAGGGGTCGCAGGTCTGCGACGTAAGTTTCGTACGTAAATTATCCGCTATTTTGTTTGACAAGTATAGTTAATCTATAAACCGTCAAAGAGTATACTGTAATCTCCCTATTACCTTGCCAGGTCAACTCGCCGGAAAAATGACAAAGTCAGCAAAATTTGCGATTTATCAGAGGGATCAGGTTCGACTGAACGACTGAACTAGCTGTATTCATTGAATCCTATAAAATTTCGAATATTCTATGTATTTCATGTGTCAACAAATTGTTCACACAGCCGTACATGACCCCTCACTCGATGCTATGAATTGAGGCATTTTCATACTTAGTCATTTCACGGTGCTGGTAAGGTAATAGGGAGATTAAAGTATTTGCATTTAAAGTCCTATATTTTCAACCAAGTAAGAAAGAATTAGTGTAGATGGATGACCAGTAAGGTAACCAAAACTGTGAGCTACACCGCACATCATTCCGGCAACTTTCTGCGCTGCAGGGTCATCTCCAGCAGCTCTGAAAGTCAAAACATCTTATTCGTGTTTAAATCTTGTGATTTCAAACGTCATGATGACTTAATTCTATGGTTTATCCAGGTGACATGCCGACGTAAAATATTTACCCACGCGGACTGTTATTACAATTCTTTTAAGAAAATTAAAAATGAAATTCATTTGTACAGCTCCTGGTAGCTTAACAAAATTGGGGCATATTCTTTCAATCGAATGTATGTGTTACAGACTTTTTCCCACAATTTATTTGACTTTTTGTACCTCTTAGTGTTCATGATCGTTACTCCGGTCAAAAATCCATTGATGACACCAAACCAAATGGTACCACTAAAAAACCAGTAGTCGTTAAATAATACTGGAATAGTTCTTGTTTCTGGCCGAAAGTTACAAAACAAAAAAAATGGAATTAACAAAAGTCTTGTTAATTGAAGATAGATCATAGAATTCCGCGAAAACTGAAATGGAATTATATAAAAACATCTTAGGAACTCTGGATTCTGCGTTTGGAGAATCAAACGATCTCTATTAAACTCAAAGTCATACCTGAAGACGGGGATGGTAGCTAGCTAAATTGAACAGCAGACCGAGTAGATTTGTTGTGATGTAAACAGTTATATCTGTAAAGTATTCGTCTGCAAAAAAAACGGATTTCGATTTGGTATCAGATGATCATATTATGAACGTATATCTATATAGTTTTTACGGTGAGTAATAAATAAAAATGAATAATGACCAGCTTTCGGGTATTTCGAAGAATTTTTAGATGAAGCTATTTCTACGTACATTAATGATGAAGCTATTGAATCACATTTTAATACACGCTACTTACCATCAATGAAAAAAATTGGGTCCATTCTTTTGACGTCGACCAATATAGCTGGATATAAGGACGAGGAAATGAATCGATGAAGCCACACCACAAATAGAGGTTCCCATATCTGATATATAACGAACATATGCGATCTATGTCTATTAAACTGCAAAACTGTAGGCCTAACCCTTTAAAAACTATCAATTTGTACCCGTTTAAACGTTTTTGTATACGGTATTCCTTCATATTTCTCGACATTTCTCTGTTTTTCTTCCAAATACACTGCTCGAAAATAACGCTGAAATAAAATACAAGATAATCCAAAGTCTAGAACTATTAAAACAGAAAGCCTACCCACTGCACAAAATGATTTCGTGATGGTTTTATGTTGATCGGAATATTTATGGAGTTAGATATATTTCTTCATAAAGAGACCAGGATCTGAGTGAAATGAGGATGGATGAGGATTGTGATACACTCGTCATTACCGTAGAGGGTAGGGCTATAAACAAATCAAGTGCCGATATCAATATCAACAGAGCCGCTACGAAATATATTATAGCCGACGATCTGTATTCACTTCCTACAATTAAAAACTTATTCAATTTTTCCGCTCATGTCAAAACAGAGTTAAAACAAAACACAAGACAACGATATCAATTACGAATATTATAGTTTTTAAAATTATTTTTACTATTGCAGTGAAACTATACTATACCTCTCTTGGAAGCAATAGAAAGAAATGAAGTAATGACACCAGATTCATTCTGAAACAATGGTATAAGTTAAACGGTGAAAAACGGAAATTGTTTCTAAATTGTGGTAAGAAAAAACCGACCATTCCAGTGACAATACTGTTCAAATAAAGTGAAGGAAATTGCGCTGCTATACTCAGGAGACAATTACTCCATAGACCGGTGCTCACTAAAAAAAAAGTTGATATGATGCAATTTATCAAATATCATATCATAACATCGTTATTATTTCAGAATTCGGAAATTTGAGCTAAGATTTAAAGGTAAAAAAACTTACTGTTTATGAAAATGATGATTAGTAGTGTAATACCAAAGAATAATTCTGAAACTAAAATATAAGAAATTTCAAAGGATCACAATGGATTATTATGAGCTTGTTATTTAATTAGAATTAGAACATCTGTACAAACCTCGAGAAGTATCAATTACAGCAAGTACAATAGTTAAAGTAAGCAATACGTTTAGTGTAAGTATACTTCCTTTGATTCGTAACGACGGTTTGCTCCTGCAAGTAGTTGATAATGATGCTAACAAAGAGTGGAAAATAAGATGATTTTTTCAGAAAATATAGAAAATGTTTTTTTAGTTATTGCAAAATGCATTGTCGCCTTTATCAATCTGACGATTTATTACGTTACACCAATAGACGGAATTTTTATGATATCCCTTTTTTAACTCGGAGAATTGGTATTGGAGAAATAACAGATACCGATTCGATAACTCTTACTTACTTTCCACCACCTTGGTAAAACAAGTTGAAAATGTTCAAACACGTGTTGGGAATTTGTGAAGCCAGACCAGCGTACGTTAGGAAGTTTTTTCGATAGTCCGCATCGCCAGCTGGATATAGTTTATAGTCGATGAAGTACTTTAATTTGAAAGAAATAAAACGATGACGATAGATTACGGTTTGAGATTTCCATTGTAAAATTAGTATTTAATTATACCTCTTTAGCCGTCATGAAGAGATTCCACGGTAACATAGTACCTAGACCTTGTATCATAAATATCAGATACACCATCCAATACCTAAATATGACAATGAAATTCCAGTAAATCCATACCGAAAATCAAATATATGCTTAAAATGTAGCTGCAAAGCAGCGATAAGGAGTTTCTGCCACCATGTAAAGATAATGGGTCAAAATTATAATCCGGGTAGGCATACTGGTAACCATGTGGTCATATAAAAGTAATGAAAATTGAAATTCTAAAAAAAGTGCCCCTAACCAGTTTCGATCCCAGGCCCACAATACAATGACCCACCTCTGTCCTACGGGGTCTTGGTGTGATAGTAGAGATAAACTTGAAATTCTAAATACTGGTACGCAAGACTGGATCTACACTATTGCACTTAATCCCTGTATTTTGTCACCAGGTATATTGCCAATCTTTAATAACGAGGTTCTCTCACCCTGTCCATGTCCATGTGCTGGTACCAGTTATACGATCAAAATCATCCGGTGATATCAGATTGGTCATAAAAGAGTTAGCAACTGTGATTCAAACGTGTGTAGGCTCTACCAGTTGATAATTCATTGCTAAAGATTAGTAGTTACTTTTGTTTAAATAATCGATGAAAAAATGGATATTTATCCCATTAGTTGGCTAAATAGTTTCATACTGATTAATTTATATGGTAAATATGGATGTAATAGAAATTAAAAAAGTATTGTGCTATTGTTGTCGTGTTCACAAGCGTGAGCGGTTAATCCCTATATTGGGCAGAAATGTACGAGGTTTTTGGACATTTAGACCACTCTGTGGTCCTTACGGCTGTGATTATAAAAATTAAAAAAACATTCATTTCATCGATGCGTATTGATATGATTTAGGTATATGTTAAGTTTCAAGTAAATCCGTTAAGAAATGAAGGAGGACTATGACTTTTGGAGGTTTTCAGTTTGAAAACACGCCGTAAACGACGTTTTTTGACATTTCAGACCCCTCTGTAGCCCAAACAGCTGCGAGTAACAAAAATTCCTTAGCTGGGGCGATGAGTGTCGATATGATTTAGATATATCCGTTAAGAAATGAAGGAGGACTATGACTTTTGGAGGTATTTCTGTTTGAAAGCCCGTAGAATAATAAACACGCCAATAATAATAGAGTTTCTGCCGAAAAGCAGAAACTCTAAAAAACCTTTTAATCATTACGTACCTGTCCTTGACCAAGTAAGAATTTGACGATTTTGATTCATTTAAAAGTGCCGTGCTTTCTGATATTTCGCAGCTTGTATAAATTCCATCACTTTCTAACTCCCGAGTACCGGTACCTCTATCTCTATCTTCTTCCATTTTCCCATTCTCGCTTTCCTCAATCGTTTTAGCCGCCATTTTTGTACGGAAAAAGTTAAGAAAATTTTCACCCACCTAACGTTCTAATGTTTGATAGATAAACATTGTGAACTGAACTACTTTGTCCTGGCGCACTATTTTTACTCATTTTGTTTTCCGATTGGTTGGATGATTTCCAATTTTGATATGATATCATTTAGAAAACATCTTTGAATCAGTAAATAATTACCGTCCAAATGACAGAATATTCTTGTTGCAATCTTTACGTATCATTCGACCTTTTGGTACTTGATAATTTTTGCAAGTGATATTTGAATCAATTGTGAACCTTATCAAACAGTACCAGATTACTGAGTTATTCTAGACTTTTGTCTGGTTCTTTCCTGCTAGAACCATGAAACAATATACTTATAGAGTAGTTGGTATTTTCCATATACAACTCGAGTGGTCTTATCTAAATGAAATAAAAGTTTAAAATGATAATTTTGAATTCAGGGTTAGAAATTGTAACGAACAGGTTTCGAACGTTGTTCTTTAGACTTACTTGATAATCCGAGGAAATGACTTATATCGTAAACTGCTACGTCTCGAGTATAATATATATTGTTTATTTTAACTTTTTTTTAACTTTATTGTTTATCAACTTCGATACAACAGTCATACATGGATTCGCAATCAACGTTAGGATTTCAGAAGAATCTTTAATTTATGGGGATATCGTCACCCCACTGAAACAATTTTTTGTGATAATTAACAGAACAACGGAGAGTATTATTAGGATTTATAGTCCAATATTTTGAACCAAGTAAGAAACAATAAGTGTAGATGGATGACCAGTAAGATAACCTAAAATGTGAGTTACCGCACATCATTCCGGTAACTTTTCAACTTATTCCCTTCTTTTTGTTCTGTAATTTTCGTCCCAAAACACGTACTATTCCAGTTTTATTCAGCGACTACTGGTTTTTAATTTGTACCATTTTGTTTGGTCTTTCCAATGCCCAGTCAACATTATTCGTTGGGCTGGTGTCGGGTACATGCATGTCGTGCACTGTTGGCATATAGTCGGCTGTCGGTTCGACATCGGGGTCGATATCGGCCCAACGTCATGCTTTTCGACAAGGCCCGTTCATAAATAATTGAGCATCGGGCCTTGGTCGGCCATCGTAAAATAAAACGACCAAAATTTTCGAACGTCGGGCTAACATCGGCAGAAAATTTGATTTCCCGGCCCGTTTCCCGACGATGGCCCGGCGTCGAGATTATCTGGGCGCCATCTATCGTATAAATCGTACACTATGAAAACTTTTATTTTAGCATCAACGACACAAATCACGCTCAAATGTATCAAATGTAGGAACTCATCATAAATAATGACATCTAACCTATTTAGTACTTGTAGAAAATGAAAAATTTTCATTTGATAATGGTTATTCAATGTTAGCCTATATACAATGCGATAGGATAAACCACTTTCACACTGAACCCTGAATTCCTAAAATTGAGGCGCTCTTCAATTATGCACCAAAATTTAGTGCTAGAGAGTACCTCCAAACAAGAAGCTTCCAAATTCAACATCGGAAAAGATTCTCCGAAGGTGGTCAGAGATTGATCCTAGGTTAAAAGCATCGGGCAAATATTGGAAGGCGTCGGTTCGTGCTGGGGAAAAGTGTCGGCGAAGCATCGGCAAAGCGATGGGGAAGCGGATATAGTTTATAGTCGATAAAGTACTTTAATTTG